>JASDQU010213834.1:9083-27567 GCA_032191745.1 Picea mariana | reverse complement strand
TGCTTATATAGGTTGGGAGGAGCCTAACCTCTTGAGTTATGTTTAGAACCAGTTGGGAACCTTCTCCATAGATCAGGGATCTGTTGATGAGAACAAGAATTCGAGCACAACAGCCTCCTAAACTTGAATGTTCCTTCCCTTATTCTTCTCAACGGGCTAACAACTGACCCAGATTAGGGAGCGCTCCTTCAGAAGGGTTCTCAGAGCGTTGTAGCGCTCCTTGGCAGGCCTTAGGGAAGCGCCAGCGCTCTTAATATGAGCAACGCTCCTCCAAAAGGGTCTAGGGAGCGTTATAACGCTCCCTAAGACATTATAGGGGAGCGTCAGCGCTTTTGCAGCTGCATTAGGGGAGCGTTCCCTCTCCAAACCTCAGTTTCAGAGCTCTTTTCAGGTGTCAATATTCTTTTGATCCCAGTGAACTAGTTCTCTTCCTTCAAATGAGTCATATGATGTGCCATAAGTGCTTCCTTAGTGTCGTTATCACGGTATCATGTTTGACCTTCATTTGCGACACCAGTAATCAACTTGCGACACTTGCGAAAGTTGATAGGGAAGATGCGACACTTACAACAGTTGATAGGGACAATGCGACACTTATCCATCTGAACAATTTTGACGTGTAACATAGACAATACAATGTTTTTACATGAATCATCCAAGCATTGCCCATACAATACATGAATGCAACAATGGTCACACTGTTGGCTCATCTGTTAATTTGTGGTTAGAATCACAAGTGAAAAAATATCCTCTAGTTACCCCTACATGTCATGGGGTAACAAGCTGCAAAGATATTCTACTGGTATGGTGAGAGAGGAAATCCCATGAAAAGGTGATTCAATGACTCTTTCATTTTTCAAGCTGTAATAGGGTGAATTTGAGGCATATTTGCACATATTAAAAGGATGAATTGATTGATTAAGTGTAAATCAACATTTTAACTTCTTGTTCAGATTTATTTACATAGATTTAACCTCTAAATTTTACATAAAATCAATTTCTTTTTGCAGTTTGCAAGAGTATTTTGTTTCCAAAGATTATATTTAATCTCCAAATTTTATAGGGATTCCCCCATGTGGTTGGCAAGCACCAACCCAATGTGAATTGGGAAAGCATAATAAGTGACATCATACCTCCCTAGTTACATTTCAACCTGACACTTTTAAGTGTTAACAAGTAGTATGAAAATGTTGGCTTCCTAGATTGTAGTCATGTCTCTCTAGCTTCCCATAAGACCACTTTCACATCTTATAATCTAGGATGGGTCAATGTCGAAGAATGAACTAACATGGGTGGTTTTCAAAATTACCTTTTATATTAATCCCTTCATTGATAGCATGGAGTATGATCTAAAGTAGGCAAAATGTGTTGGTCCATGTGCAAATATGGGTGTGCCAATTTCATAATCTTGGTGTGGTGTTTTTGCATCACTTTTGTATATACATATTTAGAGAAATGTTAAAAATTAAAATTGGAAAACAAAAAAACTAAGAAGATATAAATGTAATATTAAATTAAAATATTAAATAATATTAAATATGATAATGACAATGTCACAATAAAAACTCCGTCGTGACATTGATGATCATCAATTTTCAAAATTTTAGATGGGATGATTCAAACTTCAACTCTCTAGTCATAATTTTGATTTTTAAGTACAAAACATGCTCATTGTCATTTACTATAGAGACACAGAACACCAATGATTGGTTACTGGTCAATAAGGCAATGCGTCTTCTTCATGTTGTACATCCTCTAGGGCCTTAGCTAATATGATTGACAAGACTCAAATATTGCTTTCAAGCTACGAGAATCGAAATACACAGAAACAAGCATACCTACATGTGATTACATTGGAAGGTCCCATAATAGGTTGTTACGGGGTTGCCTCATGTAATTACACGTATAGATACATGTGACTATGAGGTTTAATCCCTCTAATAGTTGTAATGGTGTTACTTTGAATATTTTAGCTCCTAGATTCTCACCCGACGTAAAATCCCCAAATCACAGTTTCTAAGACCCCAAGGGTAACTTACACAAACTACCCACTGTCACCTTCGTAGTCTTATCTTTCTATCTTTAGGCCAACTCTCCTTTGGCTCAAGTGGGGATTAATTAATATAGGATTACTAAATCCAAACAATGGGACATAAGGTGACACACAAGGTTGGATTTAGTGAACGATGTATAATATATTTTATAAATATAGATGATAGTAGATTTCTAGGACCAATGTCAATCCAAGGGTTATGGAGTCAAATAATACAAACAAAGAGAGCTTGGTATCAGATGGAAGAAGACGTAGCCAAGCCATCATCGTGCACCATGACTAATCCAAGTAGATCTTTTAGGTTATGAGAGTAAATGAGGACCCTCAAGGTGCACCATCAAGACTATAATATGAGCCAATAGATAATGTGCCACCACAAAATATTAAAGGAAGAACCATAACATGAGATTACAATGAAGATAAATAAGAAGGAAATCCTTTGATTGAATGGACAACCCAATCTATAAGTTACCTTTTCAAAGAGCCATCAACATGTGCCACATTAAATCTTTATAATAGAAAAATCTTCTTCAACATCCATAATCGCATTAAGAGAGCCAAGGAGGGTCAACCACATGCTTGGTTTCTTCTCATGTGCAAAGAATTTCCCTATAGAGATTATCCCATCAAGAACATGCAATATCTACTCAACATAAACCAAAATAATTCAAGAAATAAAGAGAACCTAACATATATTTGTTTGTACCTTCAATTTCACCTCCTACATGATCTTCAACTAAGCTTAGTGAGGTTTACCCAATCAATCCAACAATGAGAAAAAAACTGGCAGGTCTTCTCTTTATATATATTTGAAGCCTAACCTCTCTTACAATAGAATAATATCAATGGATTCTAGATTCATCAATCTCTCCAAGAAAAATAATGAAATATTGCATTGTGAGCCTTTCAAGGCAAGTCGCTTTAAAAAAATAATAAAATATGCAAGACCAAGTCCTTGAGTGAATGTTTGATTCCACATGTCATCCTCCTAAGCAAGGGGATCTCCAAGAACGTTAACCAACTCCATGGAAGAAGGATCTAGATGCCAAGTAAAGGGTGTGCTCCATTGGGATGTGTTTCTTTGACCAAGCAATAAGGATCTAAGGCATCACTTGTCCTTTTTCTATGTGAAAAATACTCTTAAAGTAATTACCTTGTAACCACCTCTATGAAAATAAGAAAAAGCCAATGTCAGAAAAGAGAGGTTTTTTTCTAGCACAAACCAAATGGGAGGAATATCATCATGGTTCAAGAAGAAATTCATAGTAGCCAATCCCCAAGAAAAAGAAACACTTATAAATTTATATATGCAAAACAACTTCAAAAGGGTGAGGCACAATTTCCTTTTTGCATTAATGGAAAAATGTGGGTTCTCAAGAAAACCTATTAGTTGGATCAAATAGTGCATAGAGTCTCCTTGATATCCCATCAGTAAATGAAATATAAACCCATTTTTATAAATTCTCCAGAGGCCTTAGGCAATTACACTTTCTCTCTCTCCCTCTCCCTTTGAATTATAAAGGGAGAGGCAATGGGTAGAAATCTAAAAAAGACACTACAAGATGATAGCTTCCAGGAATAAGGATTGTAAAAGTAAAATTTATGAATCATGCACAATCCCTAAATGATACCCTACTACTGGGAGGGGGGATAAATCTATTTTCCTTGTATTTCAACATTTTGGCAACGTGGAAGTTTGAAATTTTGTTAATGTGATACTCTTGGATTCTAACAAACTTAGGCCATGATCATGGAAGCCTTCTTAAACAAAGGGTTTTGTTGAAATGTGTGTATTAGTTGTGTTACAAATCAATGATTGATAAGTGTAGGATCCACTTATCTGCTAGTACTTGTCGAAGATCCATCATGGAAGCAGAACCCCTAAAGAAGGAAATGGATCCCATGAAATAGGTCATGTGGTAAATGAAATGGACCTCATGAAATAGGTCATGTGGTAAATGAAATGGATCTTGAGATTTTGAAATGGATCCCAAAACTTCCATTGCTTCTTTGACCCACAAATCCCTAAAAAGTTATTTAAAAAAAAAATAAAATCCCAAAACCCTAAATTCCTAAATGTTAAAACCCTAAACCTCATTCCTGGACAAGGTATGATCTATCCTTATGTCAATATTTTCTCTCTAGGTCCAATATATAAAGGTCATATCTTCAAGTCTTCCCTATTAAGGTCTACTAACTAAGCTTAATCTATCATTATGGTCAAGGTATGATCTATCATTATGTGCTACGTTGTCTCACACTTCCTTATTTGGTGGATCTGTATCTGAATCCAAATCCAGTTCCATACCTTGGTAACTTAGTGTATTAATGTTGGTTATGTTTAGTGAATCTTGTTAACAATGTAATAGATGATTCATATGAAATCCTTTCTTTCCCATTCCCATTACTTAGTGAATGTGTTCAACCACTCATAGATATTTCAATTGTTTGTCAATTGGGTCTAGCCTAAGTGGTTGTGGCATGGAGTGTTATCCTCCTGTTGGGCCCGAGATATGATCATCTTCATGACGTTATTATACACTTTTTACCATATGTATATATGCGTTTTTTATCTTTCAAAGGATCTTTTTGAAAATTTTTATGGTTAAATGATACAATCGGCATGATGTACGTATAATTCGTGTTTTGTAATTCAATCAAGTTTAATTATTATATTTTATGGTTTCCAAGAGTTAATTCATGTTTTTCTGCTATTACAGGGAAAAACAGACCATGTTTCTTGGTCCGACACTCGTTCCGGCACTTGATCCAAAACTTGTTCCGGTACTTGATCCGACACTCGTTTCGGCACCCAGTATTGCACAAAAACGTAAGGCAAGTTGGCGGTTATGGTATTGGCGGCCAGTGGTGGAAAAATCGAGCACATGGGTTTTGTTTGTCATCGCCCCCTCCAGCTACTAAGCTCAAGACAACTCGATTTTAGTTGTCCAAAGAGGGCGATCATTGGGTTCCTCTGTTTTGTTAGTTATGGATGCATTTAATGTAATTTTCCAAATTTAGAGGTGGTTCGACCCTCCTATGGTTGACCACCTGGTTTGTAAGCTTATAAATACCAATAGGATGATCATTAGATTGTTAACCAAGTAGCATAAGCATTAGAATTGCCAGAAAAACGATTTTTCTCTGTTTCTAGTTTTACATTGTCAGAATAGTGCCAAAACTGCGTTTTTGGATTTTTATGGTGAATTTGGCCTGCTGAGGTCATGGTGTGATTTTAGAGAGTGACCACGACTTGCTGAGGGGGCCACCAACAGTCTAGTAACTTTCTTTATGTCTATTTTTCATTTTTCTAATTTAAATTGTCTTTTCATTTTCCTGTGCATGTATATTTTTATTTAATTAATTAGTTTGTTGTAGCTTACTGTTTTACTTCTTTTTGCAGGTTAGATGATGATTTGTGATAGTATGTGTTGATTTTATAGATTTAAAAAGGCTTGCAAGTCTCTAAGTCTCTTTACCAATTCCGTGTGCAATTAAAAAGTCTCTCTCTCATTATACTAACCTCGCAATGTAGTTAGATGATAAATTGTGCTTTCTTTTATATTTTTACAGTCAAGCTTAGAACATATTTTTAATTAGAACAAAGCATAGTTTTAATCTGAGTTTCTTCTGACAAAGATTGATGTATGGATAGATTTGCTTCCAGTTTTTGAATCATAGCTTGCTTACTTCAGTTTTAGATAGATTTCACTTGCTTAGTTATTGGTTAAATGTAATTGTCAATTCACTTTTTAATATCATGTTTTTAATTTCTGTTTTTAGTCATTTTCTTATCATAGCTTGAATGATTAAACTAGACATAGTATAGTTTCCTTTCACGCAATTTTCTTTCATAGATTAAGATGCAATTGAATTTCTTAGTTAGATAATGATGATCTCATCATGATGTTGATGGTTTATACATGAATATGTAGGGTATTTAACATTACTTTTATCATGGCTAAGTTTTCATTAGACTGTTTACTTCACACCTTTCATTTTTCCATTGAAATTAGTACTGATCTTATACCATTAGAACTGTCCTTTGTTGTCAAGTGTCATCGATATATCATCCGTCACCACCGAAGGCATTCACACAACCACCAGCATTACGTTTGAGTGTTTCATAGATTAAAGATAGTTTCTTGCTTTCATAGATTAGAAAAGATAGTTTCTTGTTTTCATAAGTTTAGTTGATAGTCTTTCTTTCTTTCAATAGAATAGATTTCCTTTCATGCATTGCATTGAGCATTTAAACTTCCTTTCACGCAAGAGAAATAGTTTTGCATTAGGCATTTAGTTCATTTGCCTCTTAGGCTAGGTAGTTGTTCAATGAGAAGTATTTGCTTACTTGTTTATTTGCTTTCGTAGGTTAGTTAGTTGCCTTTGCTTATTTGTCTTTTGCTTTAGTAGGTTAGTTAGGTGCCTTTGCTTGCTTGTCTATTTGCTTTAATAGATTAGATAGGTGTTTTTGCTTACTTGCTTATTTATTTGCTTTCATAGGGTAGTTGCTCATTGAATGTAGGTTGGCAAGTTAAAGGTAGTTTGCTTTCATCATTTGCTTAGTATGCTTAGTAGTTTACCTTTGCTTACTGTAACGAACTAGTTTTCTTTACATAGAGTTTTCATTCACTTTCTTAGGAACTATCCATCATTCCTTGGCCCAAAAGTACTTAGCTTACCTAGTTTCAATTTGCTTAGTAGGGTTTGTTCATTAGATAGGTTTGCTTGAGTAGATTAGCCCTGGATAGTTGCTTTCCTTAGTTAGTCTACACTCCTACCAACCTTTTACCTTTGGCATATATTTTGCTACAACTCTAAGTTTACTTAGCCCGAGTTGACAATTTAATTGAGGGTAGTTTAGTGTCTGTTTTTTAGTACATATAAAACACCTAACTTTTTGGTGTCGTTGCCAGGGAGTTGTCTTAAGGTAAGAAGTAATCAGGAATTAGATCATTTCTAGACCTTAGCGTTAGTTTGGTGGCGGGGGAACTTTAAGACGAAAGGTAAGAACCGAGGCATCTGCTATAGCATGTTCCCCCAAACCCAATAGTAGTTTTTATTTTTGTTGCTTTCATGAATAGACCTAGGAATCAAATGGTAGATTTTTCTTTTTGTTTTTCTTTCTTTCATGAATAGGCCTAGAGAACCACGAGGTAGATACATTAAATCAAAATCAGATCTTTCAACCAAGGTTTCTTCCGATCTCTTTGGGGGAAGGAACGTTCCGCTTATAAAATCCATAGACCAATACCGAAAAACAGGAGCTAGCTCAACCCAAAGAGCTAAAATAGTCTCTGAAGGGACTAATACAGGGAGCACTATAGAACAAGAAATTGAAGCATCAATCATACTAGGACAATAGCCAAGATCGAGTCTTCCACAAAACCAAACAATACAACCTTTTCTTTTACACCACCACTAGGCGACTCTAATTTTAAAGATATCATAGACCATGAACAAGTGAATCTTTTGTTTGGTAGCTCAACCAATGTAATTATCTCTCAAATTGACATAGAAAATTTGGCACCAATAATCTCAACCAGCTCGAGTAGAGTCCCAGACATCCAATCAGTAGGAAGACCTTTTAATTAAAGAGAAAATGTGTTCTCTTCAAAGATAAAACCACTTAGGTACTCCCTTTTTGGAAACCAAGACAATATGGATGATCAAGAGGAACATAACAATGTAAGACATAGAGAGGAATAAGAATCTGTAAACCAAATCGAAACTACCTTCGAGTTTTCGATTTTAGACACCACTTTGAATGTCAACATGAAGAATATTCCTCTCTCAACATTGCCTACCTTTTATGGTAAAAAAAATGAAGATCCAAACACCTTCCTATTTGAATTTGACATCTTGTGTAGGAGCTACAACTATGTACAAGATGCCCAGAAATTAAAACTCTTTCCTGCCACCCTCAAAGACTCTACATTAAGATGCAGGTTCATGGGGTTGGGAGAATCTAGTATTAAGTCTTGGGAATCCATGAAAGACATATTTCTTAAGAAGTACCAAGACTAATGCAAGACCAAAGAGTCTCGTAATGACATATTTAAAGCCCAACAGTTAGAAGACGAGACCCTTGAAGACTATATGGAAATATTTGGTTATATCTCCTAGAAGTCAAAATACCATGACCTTCTAAAGGATGCAGTTAGGGCTCTTTTCCTTAAGGGAATTTCAAAAGAATATCTAGAGGTGCTTAACCTGATGGCATCAAGTGACATCTCTCATAAAACATTTGTTGAAATATGTGAAATATGTAAAAACTACTCAAGGAGTAGAGCCAAAACAGGAAAAAATGTTTGGGACCCTTACAATAGAAGCTTAAAACCAGTTAGTTCAGGTGGTATTATGAGAGAAGAGATAGGGAACCTTTTAGAAAACTTCAAGACAAACATCCTAAGCACAATAGGTTCCCAGTTGGATACTCTTAAAATAAAAGAGAATCAAGAGGAGGAAAATGTAGCAATGAACATATATTTCCCAAGATGCAGGAGGAAGTATTCCTCAAGGGAGTGCCCATTAGATAACATTTCAGTTTGTGGCTTCTATACATAAGACCATGTGACTGAAAAATGTCCATCATTGCCCGATTTATTAGCCATCTATAGGAGTGGGGATCCTAGGGAGTCTTCTTATGCACCTAGGAGGCCATGGCAGCCTAGAAATCAACCCACATACCTAGATCTACAGTCTCAAGTTCCACCCTATTATCAACAACAACAGTGGAACTCACCAGGTTGGCAAAACTGGTCTACTCAGTACCAACATCCTTGGATTCAAGGGTGGAGGGGAGGATACAACCAAGGAAATCCTCAAGCTACACCTATTCCTATGTACAACCATCCTTATCCTTAGTTCTCATCAAACACTCTGCAACTTTTGCCAAGTTTTGTTCCACTGCCTTTACCTCCTATCCCACAACAAAAATCGCTCCAATTTCAAAATGCAAGCTCCCCAAAACTGACACTATTACTAGCACAGCCAGTGCTGAATACCAATAATAAGCCCCCTCAACCTCTTAACAATGTTGAGATGTAGTCCTTCCCGACATATGTCATTACTCCTATTCCATTACAGGAAATGCAACTAAGATCGGGGAAAGTTTGAGATAGGCAGAGACCTTCAGTAGTCATCCAGGAAGAAGAAGAAGAAGAAACCACCCAACAACCCATGGATGAAACTAGGTGGGAAGATGTTATTATCCCGAAGAATCAAGAACCCAAGCTTCCCCAAAATGAACCTTCACAAATTATGAAGGTCCCTCCTTATACAGACCTATTGGTAATCGAGAAACCTACCACCCGACTAGAATTTGACATTTTGAATGAATTGAAAAATATTTGTGTCAAAATTCCCCTACTTCAAGCCATTAAAGACATTCCAGTCTATAGTAAGGTATTCAAAGAATTGTGTATCAAGAAGCCAGGTAGGAAGCAAAAGGACCCTCCTACAGTAAATTTGGTAGGAGGACTCTCTGAGTACATATCAGAGTAGCCAAAGCTATCAAAGTATGGGAATCTAGGAAACCCCATAGTGACCATAACTATTAAGTAGGTCTCCATCATAAACACTCTCACAGACCTAGGGGCAGCCATCAATGTTATGACCGCTACTACCTTGGAACAATTACAATTACAACCTCTTCTTCGGCCTACCCCAACCATTTTGGAATTAGCATATAAGACTAAGGTTATACCTGAAGGGATTTTAGATGATGTCATGGTTACTTTAGCCTCATGGGAGTACCTTGTAGATTTTCTTGTCATTCATTCAAAGGATCCTGCCCAAGGCCATCCCATTATTTTGGGAAGACCTTGGCTAGCCACAACCAATGCATTTATTGGCTGTAAAGAAGGAGAAATGACCATCTCAAATGGTCTCTCTATCCAAAAGCTCACCATTTACCCTCCATCTCAACCTATTATGGAGAATCTATGGTGGCTTGAATGCCCATACGACAAAAAAGACTGGGAAGAACCCGTATTGCCTGGTGACCATGCAAGGGCACTTCAGGAGCATACACCAAAAAATGTGCTAAACCAATTCATTTCTACTATTACATGTGTGGATTTTCCACAGTCTTTTCCCCAATTTGAGTACATGTTTGGGGAAGAATTTAAAGAACAATTAGATCCATCCATTTTGTCTTTGACATCTTTTATTTATGAAATAGATGAGTCTGCCATGTCTTATACTATGCCCTATGAGATTAGTCCAGGGAAATTTTTACATATAAACTCCAGGCTAGATACAGACCAACATAAACAGTTAGTAGATATCCTTAAAGAACAAATAGGAGCATTTTTCTGGGAGTACACTGACATGAAGGGTATACACCCTGACATATGCATCCATCATATATACACCCAGGGGGAAGTAACACCTGTTAGGAAACCCCAGTGAAGGATGAACCCAACACTCAAAGACATAGTCAAGGAGGAAATCCAAAAGTTGTTAAATGTCGGATTTATCTATCCCATCTCTGAAATTAAGTGGGTATCCCCACTAGTAGTGGTTCCAAAGAAAGTGATCGGAAAATGGAGAATTTGTGTTGATTTTCGGGAACTCAATAAGGCCACTCTGAAAGACTACTTTCCTCTTCCTTTCATTGACCAAGTTCTAGATACCTTGTCCGGAAAGAAGTATTTCTCCTTTCTAGATGGGTACAACGGGTACAATCAGATTCTTATAGCACCCGAGGACCAGGACATGACTACCTTTACTTGTGCTTGGGGCACCTATGCCTATAGGGTCTTACCATTTGGATTGTGTAATGCTCCTGCCACATTTCAATGAGCAATATTAGGGATATTTTCCGATCTTATTCATGATTGTGTGGAGGTCTACATGGATGACTTCACAGTTTATGGAAACACTTACTAGGAAGCCTTAGACAACTTAGAAAAAGTCCTCATTAGATGCTAGGAAATGAACCTATCCCTAAGTCATGAAAAATGCAAAATGTTGCTAACTGAAGGAGTGGTTCTAGGACATCGTGTTTCATCTGAAGGAATAAAAGTCGATCCTACAAAGATTGAGGTCATTATTAGACTTCCACCCCCCAAGACTCAGAAAGAGGTGAGAATATTTCTTGGACATGTCGGATATTACCGACGGTTTATTGAAAATTTTACAAAGATTGATGCACTTATGTTTGGATTATTGATAAAATATCTTGATTTTGTTTGGACTGAGCATTGTCAAACTGCCTTTGAAACCTTGAAAGCCAAGCTGTCTATGGCACCAATTCTTAGAGGGCCCAATTGGACTCTCCCATTTCATATATCCATTGATGCCTCTGACACTGCAATTGGAGGGGTATTAGGGCAGAAAGAGGACCAGCAGTCCTATGCCATTTATTTTGTAAGAAATAACTTGTCCCCTACTGAGTTGAACTACATAGTCACTGAGAAAGAGTTCTTGGCAGTTGTTCATGCTATTAACAAGTTTCTTCATTACATTACATGTTATGAAGTATTTGTACACACCGATCATTCCGCCATTAGGTTTCTCATGAACAAACCTATAACTAATGGTCGAGTGACTAGGTGGCTCTTGTTATTACAAGAATTTAATATTACTATGCTTGACCAACCTGGAAAGGATAATGTAGTAGCTGACTTTCTTTCCCGAATAAAGAATGAGGATGATGACATCCCTGTAGATGATAGTTTCCCAGATGAGCACCTCTTTTCCCTCTCTGTCAATACCCCATGGTTTGCAGATATGGAAAACTATCTGGCTACTAGGAAGTTACCGTCTCATTTGTCACCTCATGAAAAGCGTAAAATTGTTACACAAAGTGCTAATTACTCTTGGGTTGGTCATGATTTTTTTCGCACAGGTCCTGATTTGATTATTCGTAGATGTGTCTGAGAGGACGAGGTACCTGAAATACTATGAAATTGTCATGATGGACCATGTGGTGGCCATTTCTCTGACAAACGTACAACATATAAGGTGTTACAGTCAGGTTACTATTGGCCTAGCATTTTCAAAGATGTTGCCAAGTATGTGAGAAGTTGTGATAGTTGCCAAAGGATAGGTAGACCTACATCATCTGAAAAAATGCCTTTGCAGGCCCAAATTATGATAGAACCCTTCGAAAAATGGGCCCTCGACTTTGTAGGACCAATTTCACCCATGTCCCGTAGGAAGAACTATATCTTAGTTTGTATGGACTATGTCACCAAATGGGTAGAGGAAAAAGCCCTATTTAGGGCCACATAGAAGTTTGTTGTCGAATTTATCTATGAAGACATATTTACCCTCTTCGGTGTCGCTCGTGGAATTTTTACCGACCAAGGCACTCAATTTACTTCCAAGATGATGAAAGAGCTAACAGAGAAATATGGGATTAAACACCGTAAATATTCTCCATACCACCCACAAGCCAATGGTCAGGTAGAATCCACAAACAAAGTTCTAGAAGCCATCTTGACCAAGACTGTTTAGTTACATCACTAAGATTGGGCTGATAGGCTCCTAGAGGCTTTGTGGGCATACCGAACTACCTCGAGAAATACCACTGGACATGCCCCTTATGAGCTAGTGTACGGGAAACAAGTACTTTTACCAATAGAATTCCAAGTAAGGACCTTTCATATTGCCACAGAGTTAGGATTGAACCTGGATGAGGCTCAAAAGCAATGAGCCCTACAACTAAATGAGTTGGATGAAATCAGGCAAGATGCCATCCAACAGACGATATTAGTCCAAAACCAGAGGAGCAAGTGGCATGACAAGTTTATTAAAAAGAAGCACTTCCAGCCTGGTGATTGGGCCCTGTTATTTGATTCCCGGTTCAAAACCTTCAAAGGCAAACTTACCACCCGTTGGTTGGGCCCATACGAGGTAGACACTGTATATGACAATGGAGTTGTAAAAATTAAAACAATTGACGATGGACAAGTCTCCTTTGTGGTAAATGGACACCGACTTAAGTTTTATCATAAGCCCATTTCCAGAGAAGATTTTCTAGAGTTCATGTCAGCTGACAAGGCACTGGCCTTAGTAGATGGGGAAGTTCCCCCTTGTTCTTGAAAAATTTTCTGAGTTTCCTACTGTATATATGTAAATAGTTTTTGTATTTTTTTAATAAGGCAATTCTAGATATTTCTGTAAGTAATTATTTCACCGAGAGTACACAATTTCAAGGATCTTTCATCAAAACATTGTTATACTTGAATCTTGTGTCTACTAAAGCATCAAATGAATAGTGACTTACTGTAATTAACCATGTTTTTGCAAAAATAATCATTTTTAAGGCATTCTAAAGAAGTTGCTCTTGAAACTCTTCACCACTGTATAAGGAAGTGATACCATAACTATCAAGCCTAGAGGTCTCTCGTACAGTTTTTCCAAGAAACCTGAGTAAGTAAGTCAAGTGTCTTTATCAAAGAGTAACAGGGAAGTCTAATTAGCAGTTAGTCATGGAAACATCACAATCATTACAAAAGAAGATAGTGAGTTGAGCCTAGAGATACCTTTCTGTTCTTTCTCGATGGTACCATCCACTACACACTAAATAGCTTGATTATATCATATCTTTAGATAGGTCACGTCCACTTAAGTACCCCTTACATCAAGACAACCACTAAACAATATAATGGAACATCATCTTCTAACATAAATACCATCCCAATTAAAAAGCAAAAGAAAGAAAAAAGTTATTTTAGAGCTATTTCCCCATCTTCTTGCATAATAAATCTTATACTAATATCTTAAAGGATGGAGGGCTAGTCTCTGAGGGTTTAAGAGGCTAACCCGTCGGGATACTGAACAGGTCTGCTGGCAGCAGGTACCGGCCTATGGTATGACTAGGTAAACCCGTCGGAGTACTGAACAACCTTGTTGGCAGCGGAGCATTCTACCTAGCAAGGATGATAATTTGACAAAAATAAATAATAAATCTAAACTTGTCTTGATGTACGACATTACTTGCAGACAAAGATGACATGGAGTATGTGTGGTTAAGCTAAGGTTAATCAATCTCATCAACTTGCCATTGGTAAATGACTCTAAGACTATCTTGAAACTCTCTTGCCTACCTCTTCTTATCTATATATAGGATCTCTTATCCTATAGGTGGGGCCATCTCCTAACTGTCTCGTCGGACCAATCTGTGAAATTTCATCTTTACACTTGACATACTGTAAATCTTTGGCTATTGGGGGATACTGACTAGTTTCCTATACTTTTGATTGTGAGGTGTCACAATACTTAGGTGTGGGGGAGGGGTTCATGAGCTGACAAATGATCATTGCCTAGAGAAAGGAGTCTTTGCAAGAATTTTTGTATTATTACCATGATACAGGTTATTACATTGATAGTCATGTTATTTTTAAATGCTTAATTCATGTGTGCTATACATTACTGAACTCACGCTTAACAGACCACTCTTTATTGGTTATCTTCCATTACAAGCTGCATACTGTAGGTTTGACAATACATGTTTTATGCTTGCTATAACCCGTTCATTATAGATTTTGACACTATATGTCATATACAAGAAGAATGAGTAAGCATGGAGCACTCTGCCTCTGCTCATTAACCACTATGGTTGTTAAAAATACTTCAAAATTGCAGGTTGTCCATTAAAAGAGGCGAAAATGCACTTAACACAGGGGTACCAGATGAAGTATTGGATGAGGTGTCGGATGCAATGTCATTTAAAGTGCCATTTGAAGTGCCATTGCATTGCATACCAGTAACTGTCCTAGATTCCAGGGAACTAGAATTCAATCACATTTAATTAAATTTGTTACAGGGATTGATTAAAAGATGCTTCATATGGTTATGATCAAATGTCCAAGTCAAAAGACTTGGACATTGATCTAAGTACGCACCACTCCATTGCTCCCAAGCTTGCCATCAAATTCTAATCTCCCACACATGGCAGCTTGCGCGCACATGTGGTCAACGTACTCCACCATAAGAGCATCCAAAATCAGGCTGGGCACTCTATTGTTTCATTTTCCCTTGCCATTTGCTTTGCCCTGCGTTAAGGAATTGCACCCAGCCTCTGTTGAATTCACCCTCTATTCTAATCACACTCTGATTGTGTTAAACCCGTGCCATTTCTTGGCTTTTTTGTGCCCTTGCTTGGTGAATTCAAACCCTGTCACAATGCCCAAGCAATACGGACCATCCTCCTATGAAGACTTGTTTTCCATTTCAAAATTCGCACAGTGTAGGGAAGTGTTCTTGCGTGTTGGTTGGGGGCCATTTCTGTCGAGTTTGCAAGGCCATGATGATGGTCTTTCTATGCAATTTGCAGTTGGTTTTGATGGAAAGATAACACATGTAGGGTCTCTCAATTTTGCAGTCACAGAAGAGTCAATTGCTGCTGCAACAAAACTTCCAAGAATGGGAGATAGGTGGTTCAAGAATCATCAATTGCCGCGCTCAAGTTACAATAGGATGTTTAAGCCCGAATTCGAGAGCATTTCAGGAGCGAAAGGGTATGCTAAGGAGTGGATAAAGCCATAATTGGTCAATCCCCTTATCGTCATCACAAGGTTAATTACATGTGAAGGTAGATACTCCACCTTCAAAGCTTGTCACTTTAGATTGTTGGCTCATTTTCTGTTTAATAAAACTTTAAAATTCCCTTTTTATTTTCTCAAAAGCTTGGAGAAAATGTCCTCTCAAGTGAGGAAAAATGTGACCAACCCCCACAATAGTCTCTTTCACTACAGTTTCATCAAACTCCTCATTCTTACCGAACTAGAAAAGCAGGGGAAAAGTTGGGATGCCTTTATCTACCAGTTTGCAAATCCTCACTTGACAATTAAGACCGGAAAAAAGCCACTTATCCTAAAAACTATCTCTCCATCCAAACCTCACTCTCCAAAAACTCCAAACTCCCTTGCACAAACTCCCTCTTTGTCAGAACAATCCCAAAAGCTTGTTGATATTCCTACTTCTTCATCGGGGAAAAAGACCAAGAACAAAGACCAAAAGAAGCCTATTGTTGACCCCCCAATGCCCTCATTTTCTCTTGATCCTACACCTAAGAAGCCCCACGAAGTAATGCAGCAAGACTTTCCCATCATTCCCACAAACAAGAGAGGAGCCAACCGATTTGGTAAGGGACCCTTTTGGAAGAGTACCCAGAACATAAGAACCAAGCCTTATGCAAAGCCTCCACCTGCTTTGGATCCTATCCAAGTATCCTCCGACCTTGAGAGCCCTCATAAGCAACCTAGAGAAGTCTCTGCGAATGGATTAGAGCCACTAAGGAAAACAAAATCAGAACCTACCTCACCTTTCTGATCTCCCATCACACCTACTTCACCCATGCCCACTCTTGATCCTAAATTTGATAAATTGACCACATCTCTCAAAGGACCTAAGCCTTTCTTGGAGATCACTGATTCTACCCCAAATATAGAGGAGCTACAAAGGGAAAACCATCAGCTTCTCCAACAATTAGAAGAGAGGAAGACAATAGATGCACACCTTCATCATGACGATGCAGTCCTTCAAGCAAAAGTTAACTCCCTTCAATGGTTGGTCAATGGGATGACCCAATCTAACCATAGCTTAAGAGAACAATTAAAGCAACATAAGAGGCACAAGGGCAAGCCTACACAGCAAGAAGGAGATGCTTCTAAAGACGACCCTCCTCATCAAGCCTAGTTCCAAGGGATGACTTCTTTTTGTTTACAGTGGGACCTGCAAAATCGTCAGTGTGGGGGTATGTTGGGCCCGAGATATGATCATCTTCATGACGTTATTATACACTTTTTGTCATATGTATATATGCATTTTTTATCTTTCAAAGGAGCGTTTTGAAGAATTTTATGGTAAAATGATAGAATCAGCATGAGGTACGTATAATTTGTGTTTTGTGATTCAATCAAGTTTAATTTATCATATTTTATGGTTTCCAAGAGTTAATTCATGTTATTCTTCTATTACAGGGAAAAACACACCATGTTTCTTGGTCCGTCACTCGTTTCGGCACTTGATCCAACACTCATTTCGGTACATGATCCGGCACTCGTTTCGACACCCAGTATTGCACAAAAACGCAAGGCAAGTTGGCAGTTATGGTATTGGCGGCTAGTGGTGTACAAATTGAGCATATGGGTTTTGTTTTTCATCGCCCCCTTCAGCTACTAGGCTCAAGACAACTCGATTTCAGTTGTCCAAAGAGGGTGATCATTGGGTTCCTCCGTTTTGTTAGTTATGGATGCATTTATTGTAATTTGTCGAATTTAGAGGTGGTTCGACCCTCTGGTGGTCGACCACCTGAGTTGTAAGCTTATAAATACCAATAGGATGATCATTAGATTGTTAACCAAGTAGCATAGGCATTATAATTGCCAGAAAAACGATTTTACTCTGTTTCTAGTTTTACATTGCCAGAATAGTGCCAAAACTGCGTTTTTGGATTTTTATGGTGAATTTGGCCTGCTGAGGTCGTGGTGTGCTTTTAGAGAGTGACCACGACTTGCTGGGGGACCACCAGCAGTCTGGTAACTGTCTTCATGTCTATTTTTCATTTTTCTAATTTAAATTGTTTTTTCATTTTCCTGTGCATGTATATTTTTGTTTAATTAATTAGTTTGTTGTAGCTTACTATTTTACTTCTTTTTGTAGGTTAGATGATGATTTGTGACAGTATGTGTTGATTTTATAGATTAGAAAAGGCTTGCAAGTCTCTAAGTCTCTTTACCGATTCCGTGTGCAATTAAAAAGTCTCTCTCTCATTATACTAACCCCGCATGTAGTTAGATGATAAATTGTGCTTTCTTTTATATTTTTACAGTCAAGCTTAGAACATATTTTTAATTAGAACAGAGCATAGTTTTAATCTAGGTTTCTTCTGACAAAGATTGATGGATGGATAGATTTTCTTCCAGTTTTTGAATCATAGCTTGCTTACTTCAGTTTTAAATAGATTTCACTTGCTTAGTTATTGGTTAAATGTAATTGTCAATTCAATTTTTAATATCATGTTTTTAATTTCTGTTTTCAGTCATTTTCTTATCATAGCTTGAATGATTAAACTAGACATAGTATAGTTTCCTTTCACGCAATTTCCTTTCATAGATTAAGATGCAATTGAATTTCTTAGTTAGATAATGATGATCTCATCATGATGTTGATGGTTTATACATGAATATGTAGGGTATTTAACATTACTTTTATCATGGCTAAGTTTTCATTGGACTGTTTACTTCACACCTTTCATTTTGTCGTTGAAATTAGTATTGAGCTTATAACATTAGAACTATCCTTTGTTGTCAAGTGTCATCGAGATATCATCTGTCATCACCGAAGACATTCACACAACCACCAACATTACATTTGAGTGTTTCATAGATTAAAGATAGTTTCTTGCTTTCGTAGATTAGAAAAGATAGTTTCTTGTTTTCATAAGTTTAGTTGATAGTCTTTCTTGCTTTC
>JASDQU010213833.1:4738-17226 GCA_032191745.1 Picea mariana | reverse complement strand
TGCTTCAAAACCGGTATTAAACAAACATATATATATGTGTGTGTGTGTGTGTGTTCATTTTATTTATTATTTAAATATTGACAACAAGAAAATAATGAGCATGCATGTAGGATGTTATTTTCAATTGTTTAGTTGTTTATCAGAGCATCAATAAATACCTAGTGAAACCTGTATACTGTTATCTTCAACATGAAAATTTATCTTTTATATATTGCAGCAAGAAAGAAAGAACCATATCTATTTTATTTTCCAATAAGATTAATTGTTCTACAAAAGAAAAGGTTCTGGGTTGAGAACATAAATAACTTGTTTCCATCTTGGACAATGTATGTTACTGTTAGTAAAAAGGGTGAAATATTTAGTTCCAAACTAAACTAGAACCAATATGATGTTTGTAGAACTCATAATCATAACCCTTGTCAATACAATATATGGTGCAAAGGTAAACAATGTAAATGATTAACATAAATATTTGTGGTTTAAAACTATACAATGAGGTATTATAACAAGAGATTTACTTAATCTTTTAAGAGGAAACTCGTGAAATCCATTGACCATGACGTCTTGACTTGAGAAATGTAATATCCCTGGGTTGAATCCCAACTGTAAATGTAATAATGTACTTAAGCTGGTGAGCTGTTTTATATCTTTTCGGCATGCATCTTCCATGGTGTAGTGCGGGCATGCATTGCGTAGTAAAAATGATGAAGTGTTTACATTCTAGGACACCACACGCATCAACTTAAGTACGCGCAATTTTGAGGCCAGGGAGCCTTTGTGTATATGATGTGTTTTATAGGTTGGTGAGCCAATTATTATAAGCTAGGATGCTTATGTTTTGAATTAGGCCAGAGAGCCTAGATTTTAAAGGCCAATGCATCTATTTTTGTATATGTCTCATCATTAATATAAAATACATCGTTGCACATAGACCAACCATGATAAAAGAGTACGGGGGACTAAACTCCACTAGTTAGGGAAAGAGTGGGGGATTAAAGTTAAGGAAAAAGGGGCTAAGCTAATATTATATTAATATTTATTAAATCATAAAGTATGGATAATTATTTTATCCTAAGTTCTAAAGATGGGGACAAGTGGGCCAAAGTAGCTCCCAATATGACAAGTGTCAATTTGGGGGCATGCATACATATTGTTGGGACTTAGTTCATTTCGACCATTCATTCATCCAGGATTCCTCCCATCATTTCAAGCATGCAGACAACCATTCGATGAGCTTTCACTCACTCAGTCAGTTGACCTCCATACCTCATGTCATTGTATCGAACCCTGCATCCATAGCCATACTTGTTTGTGTAGTTGGTAGCTTGGGAGCTGGACGGAAGAAGTGGGTTGTCAGGCCCATGATAAATTTCTCTCTGGGTGAGAGAATTGTTGGGAATTGATTTCCTGAAGGTTCTAAACTACAACTACAGGGCTCTGAGACTTCCTGTCCAGCCTGTTGCTGAAGCCCTAGAAGGGAAGTGGGGCAACCGAAGGACTGTTGAGCAGAGAAGGGGCATACTTCCTGGGTGGGACAAGCATGTGGGGAATGAGGGATTGTAGGCTGTTAGTTTGAGTAGGAACCTGTGACAGAGTCTTTCCTGTTTTCCATGATCCATTAGCCTGGTTAGGAATCCCTTTACCTGGGGGGAGTTTAGTCCCAACTCGGGGGTGAACCACTTCTTAGAGTGATGAGCAGTGTGGTATAAGGCTGGGAGGTTTGTGGAAGGTCTGCACGCAGTTGGTGATATTCTTACAAAGATAAGTGTCCATTGTGTGATGAATTTACATGCTGCATTATTATTTATGTGTTTATTTTATGGGTTTATCATGTGTATGATTTATAATTGTGTTTATATTTATGGGTATTGACCGCATATGCTGCATGTATAAGTTCACTGTTATTTCCGTGTGAATCCGTGCAATTACAGATGTATTTGCATGATTTACATTATATCTATATGTTTTCGCAAGGGCTCCGTGTGTATATGTTTTAATTGCATGCAATTCGAAAAATTTATGTGACATAGCTCAGTTGGACGCTGGGTATGTTACATTATGTTCCGCAGAGAGAATGAAAGGGTTCTCTCATGTATCGTGGCCTGACCTGGGTGGCCTGGGACGTTACAATATGGTATTAGAGCTTCAGTTTTCAACACTGAGCCTGGATGGGCCAAACAAGTTGAGTGGGAGCGATATTTCATGGAGGATTTATCTAGAAGTGGCCAAATTTCGAGTTGCAGAGTGTCCATGGTAAAAAGTAACAACAATTGTGCGGAATTGGGAAAAGCCCCAATTTCTGTTGTTAAATTCATGGGAAAATTGAGAAATTCGACCAAGTGGTGAGATATTAATGATTTAATATCTGTTCTAGCAAATTCAGACCTGGAATTAGTCAAATTTGAAGTTACAGTGAAGCCATGACAGTTTGAGTGAGTTTTATAATTAAAAATTCTCAATTTGTGTCTTGAGTTTGGGAAAAATCCGTTCTAGAAATGTCAAACCCACAACGATTTGTTGTTACAAAGGTTGCATTGGTGTTATCGGGGTGAAATTGAACAAATTTCATAGGTGCAGAATGTCTATGGTAAATTGGGGAAAAAGTTAGGAAAAATCCCCAATTTCTGCAGCGAAATTCACGAGGAATTAATGCACATAAAAATGTATGTGCGCAGGTGGGTGCACTAGAAATGCATGATGCGTAGTAAAAAGCTTGTGATATGTAAAAATTAGGTGCCGCACGGAAAAATAATGGTGTGCTGGTGCGCGCACTAAATTTTGGCGTCGCGCAGAAAAGTGTTGGTGTGCGCACTAAATTTTGGCACCGCGCGGAAAAGTGTTGGTGTGTGGTTGCGCGCGCTAAATTTAGCATTCTGCAGTGTAGATAGAGTGACACATGTGTAATACTAGTGCGTAATGTGCATACACATGATAATGTGCGTGCAATGTGCACACACATAATAATGGCACACGTGGTGTGCGCAGTATTGGCAGAGCGCAGAGGAGTTTTGTTGGTGCGCGCACAATATGGGTATATGTTGTCACGTGATAGTTTAGTTAATGATGCTTGCAGAGTATTGGTGCACGGTGGGGGTGTACTAAACTTTGGTATGGTGCAGTGCATAGAGTGAAATGCACGTGGAATATCAGCGCACGATACAAAAAATGCGCGCAACAGGTAATGGTGCAAGAACCAAAACTTTGGGTGATGGATATTGGCGCACGACACAAAAGTAGTGCACAGTTATTGGCGCGACATAGAAGTGATGCACAATGGTTATAGGTGCGCGGAGCATGATTTATCTCTTGGTGTTGCTATGCATGCTAAATATGGGCGTACAGGTTGAAATTTTTACGCGCAAAGTCGTCTGGAGGGTGAACAATAACAAAAAACCAATGATTTTCTACGATGTTTTATATACTATTTGAACATCATCTTTTTGCAACGTGTTTTTGAGGCCCTTAAGCGCATTTTTAGCAATGCAAAAACCATGAGAACAGAGTGTAACAAGGTACCAAGGTACCAAGGTACACTTTTCTCTGCATCTCAAATAAAATAGCTCAGAGAGATCTTTCTAATGGTGTAAACCGTTCGTCAAATGGAGCTTTTATGAGAAAGTTACAACACAAACAGTGGAGGGTAAATTTTAAGATCCATCTAGCTTAAAAGAGCCATAACTTTATGCTCCAGAATCAGATTGAGGCGCAGGAGCAGTCAATAGAAATATATTGAGACATATAAGACAGTCCTAGAGCTGAATTAAATTTCTGGGCATGTTAAAAATTTTTAATATGGAAAATAAGACACCTGTAGCATTCTAGACCAAAAACACGAATTGGTCTAGAACCTCAGCAGGTTGTAACTAGCAGCCAGGAACCTAGAAAAAGATGAAACTTGGACAGAGTGTTCATAATATGTATATGAAGAAACCCAATTGAGATCATACAAAAAATCCAATGGAGTAGGTGAAAAAATATATAATTACAACGTAGAGTTGCACCAAGTTAATGGGTGAACAAAAAAATTAATATGCAATTTTCAAATAGTCATAACTTTCTGCTCAAGACTCAGAATTGAGCATGGGAGCAGGCGTTGGAAAGGTATCAAACAATAGAATATAATTATTCACACATAAAATTGATATAGGCATTCAATTTTTCAGGAAATTAGAAGAAATAATTCTGATATATTATTGAACCAGAATGGTTTATATTTTTTCATGAAATTGTTGAGTCAGTTAACCTGACGAAGTTTTGTTAGTTGCACATTTTTGAAGAGTTATTTTTTTTTTTAGTTCTTAACAGGTGAGAAGGTTGAAATTTAGTTAAAAATGAGTAGAGGTACCCAGGGAAAGAGTGCTATGGAAAAAATATTTTATAAGATGATCAAAAGCCAAGACTATAAAAGGTTAAGGTATGAATCTTGGCGCATCCATAAAGTCTTTGGAAGCCACTACAGGAAGTCCTCTCATGTCAGTCAAGTATTCAATGAAATTTGGGCAAAGGAATAGATCATGTAGTGAATGAATTAGTGAACACTTCCAAAGAGACCAATATACAAATTAAGCAATGCATTGGAGTCTGATCTAGTATCAAAGGAATTGACTATAAGAATGATAGTAATTAGATAAAGAAAGAGACTTAATGCATATATGTATACGAAGTGCATCGTATCCAAGGATTAGCTATGAAAATATTAGAGTAATGCTTCCCTTATGGTTATCAGAGTGCGCAGTGGAAGCATGGTATGAAGGGCATCAATATGACATGACATAAGTGGATTGTGCAAGGCAGGTTGGAATCAGATTGGTCAAGATAGAGAAAAGTAATAGCCAACAAACAAATTAAAATGCTGATATGATCAGTTAAGGAAGGGATAAATCAAGTACCTCAAGAAGGAAGTTGGTGTTAACTGTCCAAGGTTACTCAGAAAACATGACTGGAAATATAATTGGGTCATGTAAGAATTGGATCAGAGGGATCTAAATAATAGTGAAATGCTGAAAATTAATATCAACATAATATGTAGTTGCAAGTCCATGAACATCCATGAATAATGGAAAAAGAATTCATGGGGTAGATATCAAGCAAATGGGAATGCAAGAAATCAATCCAAGAGGGAAATCAATAATAATAGAGGATTGTTGATGCATTCCAAAGGTATTGAAGATATTTACACAATAACATGGAGATGTCAAAGCCAAGAAAGACTTAAAAGTGAAATGAATCTTGATAGAGAGTCAGTAAAGAACCATGAAGAAGAAAATGGTTCTATGCATGGTTTTGAATTAAAAAGAGATGCTACCTAAGAAGAATCCATCTCGAGTGGCATAAAACCATAAGTGAAATTTCCAAGGGGTGGAAGTAGTCCTTGAAATTTTGAGGGTAAATTAAAAACATTATTAAGTACTTTCAATTAAGTCTTTGCAGCTAGAGTAGGAGGCATATGTGAATCCTTACAACATGCTAAGAGATTGGATATGCAAGCCAAGTTTGAGGCTAGTTGGAAAGTAGTGGAGAAGGGTGCAAGAAAAATCAAATACTAAAGTATTAAGTCTAGAAAGAGATGGAGTAGTTTAGGTCGAAGAATAAATGGATGCTGAAGATCCAAAGTTTATAAGACAACATGATTGGAATTATAATTCATCCGAGTATGTGTTGGGATAGATGGATCCAGGAAGTAAATAAAAGCTGAAGGTTATTATCAGTTTAGTATTTGGATGGAAAAGAAAAGGAAGCCAAGAGTGATTTGGCTAGAAAGTGCTTAGATCAGAAATAATCATGCACAGTGGTTACAGTGAAGAGCACATGAAGATTCGGGAATCCGAAAGAATGGAAGATTTCTGGAATTAATAGGGAAAGGTGATACAGGGAGAAAGAAGTGCTGCAATTACTGTAGCAACATGTATTTTATGGCTTGTTGGGATAACCATAAAGTGGGAATGCTTGCATGTTTGCAAGTGTTGTTGATAATGTTGTTGCATATGGAAGGAAGCAACAGAAGGTTGTAATGTTGAATTATAAGGCTGATAAAGAGGCATGGGAACTTGTATTGTCATCAACTAATCAGGTAGCATTAAACTCGTTTAATGGTAGCCATGCAGGTAAGTATTCCTCTTTATAAATTATGTTGTATAATTGCCAAAGGGAAATCCAAGTAAGAATTTCCCCAAATTGAATTTTATACTATGTTGTATGGTATTGTTTAAGTGCATTGACATGATTAAGTTACCACTAGGTGTGGTAAGGGCTAGAGGCCTGTTATAGTTATCAAAGCTTTCATCTTTTGAATGCACACACTGACATAGTAGCATGCCATGTTTATTTGGTTATGAGGCAATAACCAAAGAAAATAAAAGATAAAAATTGGTTATAGGAATGATTCTAAGAAAGCTAGTCATGTATGAGACCAGGACATGGTTGGATATGGCAAGTTATGGTTATAGAAAGGTTATGTGCCACAAAAATACCCAATGAGATTCCTACCATTAAATAAAACTTGGACTACAACCTTTTTTCTAACACTAGTAAACACCACAAAATTGTATTCTTGGTGTAGTGTTCGGGTCGAAAAGGAAGGCATCCAAGTAATTGTGATGACAATGGGAAGTGTGTGGAGATGTGTCAAGACATTGGCCAGATTTCCAATTTATGGATGGTGAGATACATGACTTAGATAAAGATCATTCTGAAATCAATGCAAAGGTGCATTGAATACGTAAGCATTGAGAGTTTCACTCATGCCCAGTAAGTGGCAGAGTTGCACTCATACATGATGGAATTGTATACTTAAATGCATTTTGTGAGTGCATGTATATATGTTTTTGCATGGAAATAATTATACTAATGGATGAAATGTTTCTAACTCATGAATTTGAGAACATTTCAGGAACTGTTAAACATTACAACAAGAAATTTGCAAGTCAGGTAGTCACAGGAATAATGACTACAAAAAATTTCTTGTTCAGAAAATTGAAGAAATGAACTTACTATTATTAATTACGAACATGCATATGCATAGAATGATGATTGGTATTTTTTATTAATTACTATTATCAATGAAATTACCGTTATTAATTATGAACATGCATATGCATAGAATGATAATTGGTCATTCTACTTGGTTAAATTGTTTAGTAATTGTGATTGAATTTCTAAGTGCATACAATTCTAAGATCATGGCATAAGGTGTTGTCCATGTTGAATTATGATGTACAGAAAATACTGACAATCTATTGGTTGTATACAATATATAATCATTGCAGGAAAAATTGTATTTAGCATGGTGCTTGCTGAAATCCATAAGAAAAACTACAGTCTATTATTCCAACAATGATAATTTTTTTTATGAAATATAATTTCATGTTTTGGGGAAAAGTTGAATTCCCTTTGAACTAAGTTTGAGTTCCTAAATGAATTGTTTTATTTTCTCTCATGATAATTGCATGCGTGTGATGCAGAAGAGATGATATTGATTAAAGTTGGAACTCCTGAAGCCACGATGCTCTGAGACTTCCTGTCTGGCTTGTGCTAGAGCCCTGGAAGGGAAGTTGAGCAGCCGATGAATTGTTGGAAAATGAAGGTGCATACTACCTTGGGTTATACAGGCATGTGGGGAAGAGAGACCGTTGGTTGGAGTGCTACTGGGTTTTGGCACCTTGGACTAGACTATGTTGATGTTGATTGTGGGCCATGGTTATGTTGGGAAGCCATTGCCCTGATGGAGTCATAGCCCCTGCTCGGGGCTGGTACACTGCTGAGAGTTTATCAACAATGAGATTTAAGGTTGGGTGGAACGTCATGGATCTACAACCAATTGTTGCTTCAATGAGGTTTAATTGAAGCATGTAATAAGGAACAATGAGCTGAATTATTTCCTGAAGTGTCTCTATGGAATAGAGAAATTGACTTGCAATTGTAGTATGAGTATGAGAATTGGTGCTGGAAAGTAGAACACCAGATGGATAACAAGATTCCAATAGCTAAAGCTTGGATATTTCAAAGAATTTGAATGATACATGGTATATAATGCACTAAGGACAATGCATAAATAAGGGGAGGGGATTGTAATATCCCTAGGTTGAACCCCAATTGTAAATGTAATAATGTACTTAAGTTGGTGAGCTGTTTTATACCTTTTTGGCATGCATCTTCCATGGTGTAGTGCGTGCATGTACTGCGCAGTAAAAATGATGAAGTGTGCACATTCCAGGACACCGCGTGCATCAACTTAAGTGCGCGTGATTTTGAGGCGAGGGAGCCTTTGTGTATATGATGTGTTTTATAGACTGGTGAGCCAGTTATTATAAGTTAGGATGCTTATTTTTTGAATTAGGCTAGAGAGCCTAGATGTTAAAGGTCAATGCGCCTATTTTTGTATATGTCTCATCATTAATATAAAATACATCATTGCGCACAGACCGACCATGATAAAAGAGTGTGGGGGACTAAAATCCACTAGTTAGGGAAAGGGTGGGGGATAAAAGTTAAGGAAAAAGGGGCTAAGCTAGGGATATTAAGCCAAAAAGGAATATTATATTACTATTTCTTAAATCATAAAGTATGGATAATTATTTTATCCTAAGTTCTAAAGATGGGGACAAGTGGGCCAAAGTAGCTCCCAATATGACAAGTGTTAATTTGGGGGCATGCATACATATTGTTGGGACTTAGTTCATTTCGACGATTCATTCATCCAGGATTCCTCCCATCATTTCGAGCATGCAGGCAACCATTTGATGAGCTTTCACTCACTCAATAAATTGACCTCCATACCTCCTATCATTGTATCGAAACCTGCATCCATAGCCATACTTGTTTGTGTAGCTAGTAGCTTGGGAGTTGGACGAAAGAAGCAGGTTGTCAGGCCCATGGGATACTGAAGAGGTGGGTTGTCAGGTCTGTGAGCAATTTCTCTCTAGGTGAGAGAATTGTTGGGAATTGATTTCCTGAAGGTGATAAACTATAGCTACAAGGCTCTGAGACTTCCTGTCTGACCTGTTGCTGAAGCCCTAAAAGGGAATTGGGGCAGCCGAAGGACTGTTGAGCAGAGAAGGGGCACACTTCCTGGGTGGGACAGGCATGTGGGGAATGAGGGATTGTAGGCTGTTAGTTTGAGTAGGAACCTGTGACAGAGTCTTTCCTATTTTCCATGAGCCATTAGCCGGGTTAGGAATCCCTTTACCCGGGTGGAGTTTAGTCCCAGCTCGGGGGTGACCCACTACTAAGAGTGATGAGCAGTGTGGTCTAAGGATGGGAGGTTCGTGGAAGGTCTGCACATAGTTGGTGATATTCTTACAAAGATAAGTGTCCACTGTGTGATAAATTTACATGCTGCATTATTATTTATGTGTTTATCCTGTGTATGATTTATAACTGTGTTTATATTTATGGGTATTGCCCGCATATGTTGCATGTATACATTCACTTTTATTTCCGTGTGAATCCGTGCATTTGCATATGTATTTGCATGATTTACGTTTTATATATATGTTTCCGCAAGAGCTTTGTGTGTATATGTTTTAATTGCATGCAGTTCGAAAAATTTATGTGGCATAGCTCAATTGGACGTTGGGTATGTTATAGTATGTTCCGCAGAGAGAACGAAAGGGTTCTTTTGTGTATCGTGGCCCGACCTGGGTGGCCGAGGACGTTACAAGGAAAAACTATGAAGTAATGGTAAACCCTTTTTATAAAAATGAAATCATTTAAGTGTTGCCGAAATTGAAAAAGGTAATATATAAAACAAGAAAATTAAGAGAGTTATACAAGGTCGCTATAATAACCATACCCCTGACGATGAATTCAATCTAGTTGATATTATCAACAAAATGAAACTAAAAACTATATCTTGGCTATCTATTAGAGATATATAATAAACTCACAAATAGTTTTGTAAGAAATATTACAAAGTTACCTATCCTTTGAAAAAAGACTCTAAACTCAACAATATTACCCAAACTGATGCTCTTGGCATTGTTGTAATGAAAAAGACTAAATCCTAATAAACATGCAGGTGGGTAATCTCGCACTTGAAGAATTAAACAAAGTACGTGGTGTTATGTTTGTTACACAAAAGGATCCATGCTCCAAAGGGTGTCATTTTTAACCTACAAACAATCCATAAACGAAGTTTTAAAGTTCAAAATAAAATGTGATGCTATAGGATGAAAAACAGAGGTGACATAAATACTTGATAGCACCCATTTACCTTAGCAATCTGTTCATTGAGTGTATTCTTGGAAAACCGTAGTAAAAAACAACGAGTGTACTATAGACCCTTGGCAAGTCGTTCATTGGTTGGATTCTTGGAAAATTGTCCACCCAAACTCAGAGAATCCCTGAGAGTAAAAACAAAACAACAAGTTGATTATTAGTTGTGGAATCAGAAAATAGAGTGATGCATATAATACCAAATCTACCATCCACCGAAACAATGGAGTAAACACTACCTTCCAACCAAGGTGTTCATATGGCTCAGGCTTGAGTCACTCCACGACTATAAATGTTAAACGCGTAAACCCTACAACCATAGGGAAGGTAGCATATGAGTCCACACTCAAACCAATCAAATTGATACAATGAAAAAACGCTAGATAGGGGTCGCAGTTTTCCATGCCATAGTTAAGTGTGATGGTAGTAGCAGAGAGAGACAACTAAGACTATTAATGGCACCAAGACATGTCTTGGTTGAGAATTTACTTCGTAGAATTCCATAACTTTGCATTGGTGTAAACCAGGTTTAAGTATCAGTTAAACAAACGATTACCTATGCGTTAGAATCAAGCAATTAATGTATGACTTTGACATGTGTACACATGTGACAACTGTAAGCATTTTAAAACTTACGTAAATACCTTTCATAGATGCTAAGGACAAAACCCATGTGGGCTATATGATATGGTTATAAAACTATGGGGTATGTTATATGAATATTAAAGGCGATCGATCCAGGTGGATATTGGTGGCCAACCACCTATTCAACCTGGCTCCTCTTGACAGTTGTTAGTTCAACACGTTCTTCGGTAATTCTTTCTTATTGCGGGTTATATACTTTTGGGCATGTTTGAATCGCTACAAAACTTCCAAGTGGATATTGGTGGCTTCCCACCTAATTCAACTAACTTATTTTAGAAGTTTTCATGTCAGTACATCTTTCTGTACTTCTAGGGTCATTTTGGGTCCCTAAACAATGTTTTTTTGTCTTTCCACAGTCAAAATGTACATAAAGTCAGAGTTTGATGGCATAATGTGTAGTTCTCAAAAATACCTTTCCAACGGGTTATCACGCACCCAAAACGAAGGGCGTATGCAAAATTTACGACCCCGGGTTGTTGAGGTACCAACTTACCCATTGGGGCCCACAAAAAAATTGGCGTTTCATCTCCTAGGGTTAGGTTTTTGGATGTCTAGGGTTTTGGAATTCATAAGTAATGTTAAAAAGGCCTTTGGAGACTCATTGTAATCATTCTTTTTAGATGGATGCGTGTATCAGCCAAATCTCTTCTCAGATATAGCTACCACCATTCGAGCAAGTTGTTTTCAATTTTGCAATTTTACAATTTCAACATATTTTATTTATTCAATAGAAGTTATTGTTCACTTGATATATTTTGTTCTTCTCTATATCTATGTGTTATTTTATTGAGTCTGTTATTCCTTTATTTCCACTCATAAATCCAGATCAATGGTATCAAAGTGATCTGCTCTTTATTTATTTTTCTTTGTGCATGTCCCCAACAAGATCTGGGTACAAGAAGTTGGGACTCGAACCAGTCGAGCCTTTGCAAGATTGGCCATGTCGAGCTCGACAAAAACCCATGGAGGACGATAAGAAATATTATGGAGCAATAAATCCTTTTAAAATGTTGCTCGAGGAATCCCTTGCGCGACAAAGGAACAAAATGATGGACAACTTTTCACAAATCCTTCGGCGACCACCCATAGGAGACACATCTTCATCAATCGACCATACAACCCCCTTCAAGGTACAATTAAATTATCCATTATTTGAAGGAATGATAGATTCAAATGTTGTAGATAAATGGTTGAATCTTATCGAAGGGAATTTTTTGGCCCACAATTTTTTCGACAGGGAAAACATTACTTTTGCACGCCTAAAGGCCATCTCCCATGTTAAGGATTAGTGGGATACTTATTATGAGCAAAGGGACATAGAGGAATCTACAATATTTGTGGTCACCCTCACATGGATTCCTTCAGGGATCCCATTAAAGAATAATACTACCCTGTTGGAAGCTACGAGGACTAGTACACTAGATGAACCACGCCGCGTCAGGAAAGGGACCAGACAATACCATATTTCACCAATATTTTCCATATGCTACGTACCAAATTAGGTATCAAATACTTTGAACGACATATGGTGCTCAAATACTGCGACTGTCTTTATAGATACATTCAAATAGAAATGGAGTTTCTGGACATCACATCATTAGGTGTGACTTATAGATATGCTATCAAGATCG
>JASDQU010213832.1:0-12577 GCA_032191745.1 Picea mariana | reverse complement strand
CATCAACACTCCACCTAGCAATCACACCTTCAAAAGATTGATTAGACAGCTCAGGGAATCTAGGAAGGAGGTTGCTCGCTTGAAATTAGAGGGTTTATCTGAAAGAATTTCCATGAAGGAGCTCATGGATAATTACAACAACACTCTTGATTTGGCAAGATTTTTTGCTAGAAGAGCCCTTCCTCTCCATAAACAACTCAAGAGCCTTTATAGAAAAAAAAGATATTTTCAATCTCAGAATAGAAAACTCAAGGCATAACTGCAACACTTCAAGGATGAAGTGGCTCAGAGGAATTTGAATGTGCTAGTTGAAGATGTCATTGAAAGAGAGAAACTAGTAGTGAAGAAAAGTACACCTCCAGACAAGAATCTTGTCACTACAAAATAAAAACATGTTGTTGTGTTAGAGGGAAGCCCTCCTTCAACAAGGATGAATTCTAGGTTGATGAAATGTTTAGGGGGATATAAGATCCATTTTTTAGAATGGTCTCTTTTTGCAAGAGTAAGTGATCAAGGATAAATAGTTTTTTTCCACCTATACAGGCATATACACGCTTCTAACCTATCAGTTCAAATTTCTTGATTAGTCTCATCATGCAAAAAAGCACAGAAATTCCATAGTTCCATGGCGCTACAGAATTGTCTATATAGAAAGGCCTACCATTTTTCTACCTAAAGTGCTACCAAATATCCTAAGATGTGTAACGATACCACTACCGAATTGCACATAGAGATACTCAGTTTTGGCGCTACCAAATGGCACAAAGAGATACACAGGCTTGGCGCTACCAAATTTCACACAGAGATACACAGGCTCGGTGCTACCGAATTGAAAACAGAGATACAATGGCTCAGCGCTACCAATTCTGCTGGCTTGTTTTGGATCTGTGCTACGAAATGTGCAGATTATTTTGCAAGGGCACTATAGAAGCTCACTACCTAGCGCGCTACTGAATGGCGCTACCAATTGGCACCTGGAATCAAGGGGTTCGAGTTTATCACTCTTTTGGGTGGTTGATGATGTGGAGAATGGATAAGATCATAGGTGAAAACATGATGACAACTTGCTACCTCTTCAAGACACTTGGCATTTAAAGGGATGCACATCAATGAAGACAATGTCAATTAAAAGTTTGTTGGATTAGTTGCCAACATGTTTCCTTTTTTATAGCATAGTTGTTTGCACAGCTGTTAGATTGAATAATTGATTTGGAGAATCATATGGGAGGAAGGCCAACTCGCACCACTAGTTGTTGCCTTCCCTTTTTGTTATAAATAGATATTCCAAATGTTTTAGAGGGTTTGAATGGTTGAGTTGGGCTCACTTATTGTAATATTTTGATTAAATCGATTGGTTCTTTGGTTATGTACTTGACTTGAGAATTTTTTATTAATATAAGTCATTTTCTCTTATTCCATCGTGTTGCCTCTTATACTAAAGTTTTCATTCTTGAATGATTCACATGATATTGTTATAGTTGTATTATGATGAATGTTTGATTATAGTACTGTTATGATGTTCTGCATTGTTCTTTAAACTTTGAATTCAAGAAGATCATGTGTTTGAGTTTTTCCTCCTTAGGCTGTTTGGAAACCTGATGTCAATAGTATAAATCTACATATCCCTCACCAAAGTCTTCCTTCTATTCACCTTTACTCCCACCCACTGACTGAAGTTGATCAAGACCTCAATTGCTTGTGCATGCTAGCCCAAATTTCTAAGTTAGAATGTTATTATCCTGAGCCTTGTCCATTTGACCTTTAAAACAATCATTTACACTTACACATAATCTGATGGGTACTGAGATTATCCTCTATGCAATCTAAGGGTGATTCCTAGTGCTAACACACCCTAAAACTACCTTTCCAATAATTAGTCCATCTTAACCAACCCCCTTAATCCATGTGGCTTTGTTTCCAATTAGGATCACTTGCATATAGATAATCCTTGCATCAAGACCACATTTTTGTATCCACACCACTGATAATAGTTCATGTGCCTACACCCCAATCATCCTCCCATTTCACGATATTAAAATCCCCCCCTCAACAATACAATCCATATCCAAAAGAGAGGAATCCATCCAATCACAAAGATGGTTGTGCTTTGTTNAACACCACCCATCACCATTAGATAAATGGTTGCACCATTCATCACACCAACTTGGCTCACAGAGGAAAACAGGTCTTTCTCCATGAGGTAACGAGTCTGATGTTGTGGAAAGTGTCATTTTAATAAATGAATCATTTGAATATGTTGCAAATGGTTCTTCCTTGATTTTGAAGACATTTTCTTGGAAATTATACTATTTTCCCTATTTCACCTTGGTGGTTGACATTGTGTCCTAGAAAGTGGTCATCCTCGAGGAAAGGGTTGCTACTAGGGGGTATCCTTGATGAGTCATCGTACCGCTCCTGCACATAATTTCCACTTTTCATGTTTCTTTCCTTTCATTTCCTCATATTTTTGGTTTTTGGGACACATTGAACCAAGAAGGGATTGTACCTCTTTTCATGGGAAGAAGGGTATGAAGGCTTAGAGGATTGTAGATGGAAAAAGATAAAATACAATCATAAAACTTTTAGATGCTCGCCTAGGGATCCTGAAAACAATGAAATGTTTCTCACAAAAAATTGAGGGACCCGTAAAAAAATCACTAATTGAACATGTCAACTAAGGTAGAGTGTGTGTGGGAAATGTTTTTCATGCTTAGGTAGAAGCCCCACACATCGTCTTCAACTTGGGAAAGCACAATTTGACCAGGGTAGAGTTAAGGTGGGAAATTTGTTTCATGCTTAGGTAGAAGTGCCACTTTAGCTTCAACCTGGGAACACTCTAATAAATTAAATGGCAAAAGGGCTTGGAAAAAGCATGCATCGCGGATGAAGGAAAACACACCCTCTACAAAGGCACCCATAAATGAGACAATATGAACCCTTGTATGTCAAGAAACCCCATGCCCAAAAGTGTTACTCCTGTCCACCTCACACTCTTCACATTACTTAGAGAGGGTCCACTTGGGAAACACTACTTAACTTGGTGAATGATTCACCCAATAGGTCACCATTACAACCCTCCCATACCTAAATTTGGCTAGTTGCATAAGGTCTTTGAGAATTTGTTTATTTTTAGATGGGGGATTTGATGCACATGTTTGGATGATTCTTTTATTATATCTGTCTTACTTGACATGATACTTGTGACTTGTGAGCCCTTGGAGGGAGAATTTTCTTGTCTTTGCAGGGCCTTAATAGGTGGAAAGATTTCAGTGGAGGAACAAGGTCACTTGGACCTTCACTTGGGGCTTGAATCCCACTAGATGGATAATGCGCACTTGATTCTTGGACACCTAGGATAGATATGTTTTCTTTCGAAGCACTTAAGGATCCCCTGTAGGTGATTTTCTATCCTTCCTAGCCCCAACGACTTGCCTTTGGAGGCCTTGCACTGCACTTTGAGGATATGATGTCACTCATGGAAGGATAGGGTTTTGGTGGTTGCGATGACTTTATGATGGCTTGGCATGGTTGATGGACTAGAATACTTGGCAAGGTGGCACATGGCCTTTGGAGGCCCAATGAGTTTCCTCATCCAACTCAACGTCTTGCTCAAAGTGCCAAAACATCAACCTTTTAGGGCATGACGTCATATTTTTGGGGTTATTTCCTATGTAAAACTAAATTTTGATTTTGTAAAGGGGAAATTAGAGGAGGTAATCCTCCCTAATTGTGTTTTACCTTAAGTAATGTGGACAAACATTTTAGCAAGACCTCATATAAATAGAGGCTTTCTCATTTCACTTGAATATATCAACTCACTTGAGAGTTTAGACTCTCTTAGATGAAATTTGCACCCTACTTGAGTATTTTGCACTATCTCTCTCTTGATTCCATCTTTGTGATGCTATTACTTGTCTATTGGTGAAGCAGTGGTGCACTATCTCCTAGACAGATTTATTTTGGTACTTTGATGGAATATGCTTGATAAGAAAGGGTTTCTTCATGTTATTTATTGGAATTGGTAAGGAAATTTTGCATTAATTATTTGGTTTCTACTTGTTTCAAACATTAATTTTTCTTGACCCTTGGAGGGGCATAAGGGCATACACCCTCCATCAAGTCCATGTTGTTATCATTGGATTTCCTACTTTTTCAAAGATTGATAGGAGGAGTAAAAGGGCTTACACCCTCCTGGATTTACCTTGTTAGATTTAGTTTCTATAGGAAGTAAGAGGGCTTACATGCCTAGAGAAGTAGTATATCTAAATATTACACAAGAGACTCCATAACCCAATTGATTAGGAACTAGTATATGTTACATTGGAGATACAATATTGTTGCAGTTGTATACGTAAAATTCCGAGATATTTCGTTTGTTCAAGTTGGAATATTTTCTTAGTGCTATAAGCTTGCTTATGCCCTAAGGGCATCCTCTTTTAGCGAAGGAATTTATTTTTGTATTAACATTAAAGCTAAAACAATTGGGGATGCAGAAAACTCAGTTAAACTCTTTCATTTCTCACTAATATACCATTACAATTTGCTTGTAAGCTACCATAATTAATCTACTTGTCATTGACTATCTTTTGGGTAGATTGTTCATTGATTTTAGTGGTTAGATATTGTTGTTGTAGAAATTTTTTGCTACATCCATAAGGCTTCCTTGATACTGTAACATCTAGTTTCACTGAGCACATTTACACTGACTTATTCTTTGAGGACACTTGCAAGCAAGCCATTCGGTTATCATACATTATGATTATGCCTTGATTATGATTTATATTATGATGTCATTGTGATTGTATGTTAAGTTCTAAATGTATATATATTGACATGTATTATTGACGAGTTCTCCTGAGTGTGCAGGACACGTGACAGGTTGTGGATGCAGATGACATCAATGGTATTCCTTGGACTCCAGATTGAGTCAGGGAGTGGATTTGTATTTGATTTGAGCATTTTGTTTACACACATGTGATATATGATTGATTCCAATATGGATTTATGTATATGGATAATTAGCATTGTCTTTGTCAGTGGATGCAGGCTTGGTGACGCCTGCTAATCCGACTCACATATAGAGTAAAGGGGTCATACACAGGAACCAGACAGATGAGGGAGATGTGTGACACCGTCCCTATCACATCCTACTAGCACTTCCGTCATGACCTGAACGCATGGTTAATTAGTACCTCGTTCCAAGTGGTCCACGATGTCGTGAGGGAAGACTGAGATAGTCACTCATGAAGAACTCTAAGGGGCACGCAATAAGGCAAAATCCATATTCCTTAAACAACCCTTAGTCTCTCACAAGGTCAACCAAGTGGAGTGTTGACTCCAAGTGTCGAATAAACTTCCAAACTAGTCAAAGGCGAGTGGCACACTTGGAGCATGGAGGTGCATCTTGAAGGGCACATTGCATAGTTAATTTATGAGTCAATAAAAATCTAGATGACCTAGAAAATATAATAAAAAATTTAGACCTTATTAGAACATAGTGTTTAATTAATTATTTAAATTTCAAACTAAGAAATCTAACAAGAAGTCTAAGTCTAAGATGTTTGAATAATTTAAAACATAAAAAGGAATTAAGAGAATTGTACTAAAAATTTAAATGAAAGAAGAAATAAGAATAAAATTTAAGTAAATACACATGTGTGCATAAAAATATTAAAAGAGATTTTTAAATAAGAAGAAATTAAAACATGAGAGAATAGGTGGTCCACATAGAGTAGCATCTTGAGTCAATCTAGCACTAATCCTAACTAAAAGAAGACTCCTAATCCAACTCAAACTAAAATCTAGTTAAGGGACACAAAATAAATGAAGAATTGGGGAAGTAAGGAACAACTGAGAGGAAAAATAGGAACAAATTGGGGAGTGTGAGGGAAAATGCCTAAATAAAAATAATAATAAAATAATTAACATGTGCAACTTGGGTAGAGTGTCACACATGTAGTGGGTGAATAATCCTTTAATTAAATAATTAAAAACTAATTGTTTATGCATGAGGACATGTGTCATTGAGAAATTATCTATAAAATAAATGGAGATAAAGGGAGGACTAGGGATCTCACTTTTGGAAAGTACTGTTATGCTGTCAAAATTTTTCTAAACTATTTTACTTGTTGAGAGTTGGGTTCCAAAACTTGAAAAAGAGTGGAAGTTATTCCTTGCAAGGCAAGTTTTGGTGCTATTGATTTCTGGTTTGTTGTGTGTGGCCCCTTTGCGGCTTAGGGGGTTAAGGGGAAAGAAGAGTACCCCTAGTGTTTGTTGGGAGGTACCGGTGAAGTCTTGGATTAGAGGGCAAAGGAAGGACGTCGATCTATTCTAGATTAGAATTCATCATCAAATTACAAATCATTGTCATGATATTTTGTTATTTTTGTTGGCTGGGTTTATTGAAATGTAACTTAATTTAAGTGATGCAAACTGAATGTTCCATTATCCTTGTATACAATATAGAATTATGTTAATGAACAACAGTAAGAATGTTGGTGTAAGATAGTAATAGATGACAAGTTATAACCAAACCGTAAACGATAGATTCAACTATTTGTGAAATATTGTGATTAAACAAAGAAAATATGATATTATGTCAGTAAGAATGCATGGAATGATCGAAGATCAATGTATAATATAGTTATTTTTATATATCTTTTAATTCATTATTGTTAGGTATTATCTTTGTACTTGAGGTTGATCGCAATTTTTTTTGTGTTAAAGATTTATGGAATAAGTTGTATAATTCCGTTGGAACTCGAACCATTTGTACTTATCAAGCAATTATTTAGTCCTTGTAAGTGTAAAATCATCTTGATATATTGTATTAAATAAACACAGACAATTTTCATATTGTGATAATTTCCTTGCCATTTTAAGCAGTTTTATTCTATTAACAGTTCACTCTTTAAAACATGCATTTATTGTATTTATCGTAGTATTTTAAAAGTCACATAAATTTTATATTTTTATATTGGTTGGATAATTTATTGATTCTCTGAATAGGAGCTAAAATCTTTTTTTTATAGGAATCAAGAACCTCGACTAATTTCATGTGCATATAGTTTTTAATGGAACTTTTCTCTCTCCTTTGAATACGCCTTATGACTTGATCTTAAATTCAAAATCCCTTCCTTCGGAAGTCGAAGGCTCGCACTGGTTCTTATCCTTTCCAATTTGTTACCAGGTCTTCATTCGTTCCATCGATTAGTTCTTCGCTTAGTTATTAGGGTCCAAATATATTCCTCTCTCGTAATATATTAGGGTTCTTCGCTTAGTTACGTTAATTCAACCTTACAATTGTAGACATTCGATTAATCCAAAAAGATTAAATTCTAGGTTATACCTCGACACGCAATAAACAATTATAAAACCCATGTATAAATACACTAGCTCACTTAATTATTATTAACATGACAATTGGGGTAATAGGACTCTACAATAATCTATGTTTACTTATGATAAGCCTACTTGAGTAAAGATAATGCTTATATATATATATATAGTCGTTAGCACATCATTATTTTATGTGCCTCATAGGTCTCAAACTAATATGATTGAATTATTGTGTTGGGTTGTGTTTCGAACCTCAATATTTTAGAATGTTATAGATGTAATAGAAAGAGAGGAATATAATTCCTTACCTTGAGCGAATTATTAAAAATTAGAATAAATAATTTAATATTAGTGAATGCTTGATGAACCAGATATTGATTGGTACGATGCTTATATCTCAATTTTAATGATGACTAGCACATATTGTTAATGAATTGAACTTGTAACGAATATTGAATTTTATTGACTTGAAATAAATAATCTAGGAAGTAATTGGAATATTATTGTCTTGAGTTACTAGCTGAGTTGAATTAGCGCTTTTAACACTTAATCTTTGCGCAAGAGTGTATAACTCTTTAATAGTATTTAGTCTTTCTTTTATATACTTCGTAGTGTTGGTTTATGTTGAAACACAATTGTGCATTTCATGTTTAAGATAATGTGATTAGTTGACTTGTATGTTGCCTCGATATAATTTAAGGACCTAGATTCAATATGGTAATGAGTAGGTCTCATTACGTAATTTGTTCATCTTTTCTTGATGGATCATTCTTGATAATCACCTTGTCTTTGAATTGTAAAATAAAATAAATTACATATGAAAAAAAAAAATCTTGATAGCTTAACTTAGCTCGTGTTGTAAGGGTGGGTTGTTACATATGGTATCAAAGCAGGTTGAACTCTGCGACAACAGACCCGTTACGTCTTCCATTGTGTTATTTTAAAACTGGTTAAAGATGTATAGCTAATTCGAATTTGTATTTTTTCATGACAGGTATCATGGTCATAGGACATAGGATGAGTAGACTACGTGGTGTGGAGGGAAGAGGTATGTTTCCTCCGAGAGCATCCAAGCAGGAGGGATCAATTCCACTTGGAGAGGAGAAAACTACTGAGTAGGAGCAGGTTGGTGTAGGAGACGTGGTAGGTATGATGAGATCCTTCCAAAGGATGTCAGAGGCATTGATCAACCGCCTGTATCGAGATGAGGGCAGAGAGTTTGTGCCCAATGAGGGTTCATAGCGCAGTCCAACAGGTAGTAGTAGTATAGATAGAGAGCTCGAGAAAGTGAAATTTCTCAAGTTCTGCGGTGCCACAGACGGCTTAGCCATCAATGCATGGTTGGAGAACATGGAAATGTGCTTTGCACTATGTGATTACACCTCCAACATGAAAGTCTGCATGGTAGTCTTTCAACTGAAAGCGAGTGCTCTTCTTTGGTGGAAGACACTCTTACCTCAACTAAACATGGTGGTTGAAGACACATCATGGGAATTGTTCGAGGAATGATTTCAAGAGAGGTACTTGTCCGATGAATTCATTGAGTTCCAACTTAATGAGTTCAATGCCTTATGATAAGGTAGTCGTGTGGTATTTGAGTATGAGCCCAGGTACATGGAGCTACTTAGATATGATCCACATATGAACACTGATAAATTAAAGGTTAACAAGTTTGTGTTTGGCCTCAACTTCAACATTCATGCAAAAGTGATGATCTTGATGCCTCAGACGTCGCACGATGCAGTTCAGAAGGCTCCCATTTTTTAAGAAGATCTTAATAGTGGGGGTCAAGGCAGGACTCCTTCCACACAGACTAGATAGGCGCCAGGAGCGCAAAAACATCAGACACCAGTTAGACAGACTTCTGGGCACCGTGATACACCCAAAGGACTTGTATTCTCGACATCGTGACGACATAATCCTTATCATAGGACTCCTTACAGAGAACCGCAATAGAAGCAACAACAACAACAATTTATACCTAGTCTGCAAAACAGACTAGTACAACAAACTACTAGGCCAACAACTTCTACTTCTGGGACTAGGAGCACCGGACCGAAGAATGGATGTTGGACATGTGGAGATCCACATTACCAGAGAGACTTTCATATTGAGAAGGAAAGAGTTGTTAGATCATCAGGACCTACGACAGTTGGAGATTTGGGCAAGGCCCACATGATACATACAACGGTGAATAACCGCCAGGCTAAGCATCGTTCCACCATGCTCAAGACGTTAGGTATGATCGTCGATCATCATTTTAGTATTTTAATAGATCTAGGAGCTACTGAAAGTTTATATATAGTGTTGAGCTTAAAAGAATTAAGGTGAAGGAATTCGAACAAGATTATTTTAGACATGTGGAGATGGCATTTGGTGCTAAGAAAAATGTTGGGGAAAAGTCAATGATTGTAACATTAAATTGGGTGACCTCATGAAAAGTGTAAACATGTATGTTACAATCTTGGGATCTTAAAATATAGTGATCATAATGGATTGGTTAGAATCACATGATGTGATACTTAACTGCAAGATGAAACGGCTAAGTTTAATAGATGATTTGGGACAGAGTAGAGTAATTGTAGGAAGAAAGCAAGGAGTGTCGTTGAGGTTTAATTCTTCCTTACAATTACATAAAAGTATGCACAAGGGGTGTAAGTTATACACCATCTTAGTGCTTAACGAAAAGGGGGACATGGAAGGATTATAAAACCTACATGTAGTATCGGATTTTGCCGATATATTTCCTGAGGAATTACCAGGTTTTCTACCAGAAAGAGAATTGGAGTTTACCATAGATCTGAAACCTGGAACTAAACCTATTGCAAAAACGCCATACCGGATGTTGACACTGGAATTGCAGGAGTTGGAAATGCAATTGAAGGAGTTGTTGGATTTGGGACTTATAATTCCAAGTGTATCACCATGGGGTGTGCCGGTTATTTTTTTGAGAAAGAAGAATGGAACATGGAGGATTTTCATTGACTATCGTCAATTGAACAAAGCTACGATCAAGAACCAGTATCTGTTGCCAAGGATTGACGATTTATTTGATCATATGAAGGGAGAAATGGTGTTTTCAAAGATTGAATTGATATAAGGATATCATCAGTTACAGATTAAGGAGTAAGATATCCCTAAGACCACATTTAAGACGAGATTCATAAACTATGAGTTTAATGTTTTATTGTTTGGACTGAGGAATGCCCCGGGCATATTCATGAGACTAATGAATGGGGTGTTCCATGAATACTTAGACAAGATTGTACAAATATTTATCGATGATATATTAATTTATTCTTGAACGAAAGAAAAGCACAACAAACAATTTACATTGGTTTTTACAGTTCCTAAGAGAAAACAAGTTGTACGGGAAGTTGTCGAAGTGTTATTTTTACTAGACAAAGATTCATTATTTAGGACATTTCATATCTGGAAAAGGTATCATTGTGGATCCAACAAAATTATAGGCTATTATGGAATGGCCAACACAGACGAACGTACAAGAAGTACGTATCTTTATGGGGTAAGAATGTTATTATCAATGATTCATCGAAGGTTTTTCGAAGATAGAAAATCCAATTACGAAATTGTAGAAGAAAAAAAAAGAAATTTGTATGGTCAGAGAAATGCGCGGAAGCGTTTCAAAAGATTAAGGAGTTATTAATGAAAACATTGATACTGAAGGTTCCTGACATGGAAAAGGAATTCTTGGTATGCACGGATGCATCCAAGGAAGGTCTAGGTGGAGTTTTGATGCAACGCGATCAAATGATCACTTACATTTCAAGGAAATTAAGAAGGCATGAAGAGAATTACGTAACACATGATTTGGAGTTATTATAAATCATTTATGCCTTGAGAGTTTGGAGACATTATTTTATTGGAATAAAATTTGAATTAAAGATTGGTCACTGTGGATTGTGGCATATTTTTACTCGAAGTGACTTAAACACACGACAAAGGCGTTGGTCATAACTGTTAGAATATAATGGATGTGCTCATTTTGCCATTGACAATATCTCTATTGTCACCCAACCATAGGCTGAAGCCACCCTCCGAGCACCTTAACCTTGACAGAGAATCACTCTGGAAGCAAACCCTAGGCTAGATAGCCAAACAAAGGGTAATGCACCTTTCCCCAAGGATAGCGTACCAACAAGAACTGATCAGATGTTCGAAACCCTAGCCAAGAGATAGTCCAAGCCAAATGTGATCTGCTAGCAGCAGCAACTACAATGGCATCTCTCCTCAAACCAGCACACAAGACTGGGCACTACAGTGTGCACAAGTTGTTGCTCTGCAATTTTGAGATTGCCTGCCAGAATGAGAACTAGCCTCCTGTATTTATACTAATTCTGACTAACTGCCTGCACCGACTTCTCATTCTGGGTATTTGTCTGTTCAATATATATTATTATTTCTGGCCGACTTCTTATCTTGGAGGCTAATAACCTAATATAAATTATCTTCTTGAGTCGACAAGTTTTCTAGGGTTATTAGCCAACTCATTAGGGTTTCTTCTTGCTTCCCATAGTATTCTATCCTCATCAGGTTTACACGTGGATGTAAATACCTCCCGCAGCTACCATAATATCAACACTCTCTCTTAGCTAGGGAGGTATTACAGGTAATGGTCTTGAGCACAAAAACATATCATTCACCTGGTAGCATCAACATAGTTGTATAGACTAGATCATGACTAGATCATGAGCACCATCATCATCATCAGTGTCATCTGCTGCATCAACTCTCGAAACCATACTCTATCTGAGTAATAATACATGATTCTCACTCCACAGAGTGATATAAGAGCCATTCTTCTCATCTAGAAGAGTAAATGCTCTGAACCATTTTCTGTCTGGGAAATCTCTTTCCTTTGATTATCCATCTAACTGATAATCATTTTCAATATTGTTGATAGTCTTCAAGGCAATCGAAACAAAATAGAACACAATTGTGTCTATACATAGTAGTACATAACTACAATCTAGTGGTACACTACCACACCAAGTAACACACAAGTACTTGATCAACAACGTATAGTCACGAACAGTGGAACACATCCACCACAGTAGTATACATCTACTGTCATACAATCTTCATAACAATCATCTGATATCAACCTGCACATAAACAATGTTATGATATAAACTAAATCATCTAGGTCAATCTTTCACTCACATCTATGAGCTCTGAAAGAATATATGCCCTCAGAGTAGAACAATGAGATATCTGG
>JASDQU010213831.1:0-18477 GCA_032191745.1 Picea mariana | reverse complement strand
AATTTGGGTTTCCACGTAAAACACTGGTGTACTGTGTATGTGTGTGATTGTTTATTTCTTACTACTCATTATTGGATAATAATTCTACATTGATATAACATTTGAAGAAAAAGGATTATAATTACGCTATTACTGATTCACCCCCCCTCTCAGTAATCCAACAATTTCTTCCTCTGAAATTTCCTGCAACAAATCATCATTTTCTTTTTGAGTGTTTAAAGAAAGGATGTTTTCCAACATGATTGTTGCATCCTCCGGTTCTACCCCTTCCTTTTCTGTATAGAGATCTTCAAAATGGTACCTAGCTATTGTTTTGATTTCTTCAAATGAGCTGAGAATTGAACCATCTTCTAAAGTGATTTCTTTCACATTATTTTTCCACACCCTAGCTTTTGGTTGCCAATGAAAAAATGTGGTGTTTTTATCGCCCAAATTTAATCACAGGTTGCGAGACTTTAGTCTCCACATCTCCTCCTCCATCCTTGGCACTTAATGATATTTTTGGAAGGACAAATTTTCCTCTTCAAGCAACTCTTTGGACATGAAATATAGTTCCATTTTTTCTTGAATGTAGGCCAGTTACACCTTACAAGCCTCCTTTTCCCGCTCAGGATGTGAATATGCACCTTTGGCCCAATCCTTGACAGCAATTTCGACTGCCTTTAGTGCAATATCCCCAGGTAGAGCCCCAGTTGTAAATATGAATTGTAAACATGTTTGTTAGGCTGGTGAGCCGAGTTATAATAAGCTAGGAGGCTTATGTGATGATTAGGCCAAGAGCCTGATATTTTGTTTGTATATGTAATTATGTAGATCATTAATAAAAATATAAACATTGTTGCGTGTAGACCGACCACGAAGAAGAGTTATGGGGGACTAAGCTCCACTAGGTAGGGTAAGGAAGGGGGGCTAAGTATTTGAGGCTAGGGGCTAAGCTAGGGCGCTTACCTCTAGAGGAATAATATTTTAATATTATTTCCTGAAAACTAAGCTGGACATATTATGTTTTGTTATCCTAAGTTCCTAGTGGCTGGAGACGTAGGCTAAATGGAGCGCATGCAGCTCCATGAAGACAAGTGTCGACCTGGGCTCATGCAATTAAAAGTTGAAGTGTCAGCTGTGTTGTGGGGGGCGCTTGCCATTCTCGACCCATTGTCTAACCGTGAACCTGGGCATCCATCACAGATCTCTGGAACCAGTAACCCGTGAGTCAAATCATGCTAGTAATTCGCTAGTCATTCGGCCATCCTCCGCGTGAGTTCGTGAGGGCATTCTCCCATCCTCTGTCTGAACCCGAGACCTCGGTGGTCAATCTCGGATAACCACGCATCTCTGAAAAGGAGAACAAAAAGCCGACCTGTGTGATTCTGTGAACCCAGTCTATCCACACCCGTAGAGCCGAGTTCGTACCTGAACCATTTTGAGTTGTTGCCTTCTGTAGAGAGTCGAGTTGTGTCATAATTGTTGGCTATTGCAGCCACGCAGTTCCTGGACTGAGTGTGGCTTGTTGCCATCGACTTTTTCTTACTAAGCCTTGATATGTCCTAGTGTTCGACTGTTGCATGTTTGGGTGTCCATAGCCGTTTTTCCCTGTTGTTGTTGTTGTTGTTGTCATCCGTAACCAGCTATAGCTGAAGACTGGTTGAAGAGGCAGGTTGTCAGGCCTGTGAGAAACTCTCCCAGGTGAGAGAGTTTGCTAGGAAGTGAGTTCTCCTGGAAGGGAGTCCCATAGCAGCCGCAGTACTCTGAGACTTCTGGTCCAGCCTGTTGTTGAAGCCCAAGGTAAGGGAGGTGTACTAGTCGATGGACTTGTATTAGTAAAGGTGTATCCTCCTGGGGTGGAGCAAGCGTGTGGGGAATGAGGGTCTGTGTGTTGTGGGCGTAAGTGGCTCCTAGGATAAAAGATCCTTCTTGTTGCTTTGTGCAACTTCCTTGTTGTCCTTGCCAAGCCTAGAATTCCCTTGCCCAGTGGAGTTTAGTCCCAGCTCGGGGGTGACCTATTGTTGAGAGTGATGAGCAGCGCGGTCTAAGGCTGGGAGGTTTGTGGAAGGTCTGCACGCAGTTCGTGGAATACTCCAGCTAAAAGATAAGTATCATTACTATGCTTAATTATGTATTTTATGCATGTTTTGTGATGCTTGAATGTTATCATGTATTCCATTGCATGTAGATTTACTGTTAATCTTGTTTGAATCTGAACTAGTAGCAGTAATTTTGTGTTTATGGTGATTAAGTGTTTTATTTTCATTAAAATGCATATATATCATATAAGTTATATTTCGCATGGTAGCATTACCTAGTCTCTGGAGGGTCGGGGATGTTACATTTAGTTTCTGCTCTCAAATGAAAACAGGGGAGTGTACCACCCATCTACTCCACACTTTGAAGATTAAATCCACAGCTATTTTATCTTGTAACCACCCATCTACTCCACACTTTGAAGATTAAATCCACAACTATTTTATCTTGTAACCATAAAGGATTAAACCTATAAGGTATGGGACCATAGTCCGAAGAGTCTCTCATCCAGGCAACTGGCATATGATCAAACTCTGCCCACGAGATGATTTTAGATGAGATCAATACATTGATTTCAAGAAATGCACTTTGAATCAAAAACCGGTCTACGCGAGCTGCGATGTGTCTCGGGCCAATTCTTTTATTTGTCCAAGTGTACTTACCTTTGATTGGTTTTACATCCACCAAATCCTAAAGTGTTATCAAATCTTCCATTTTCTCCTGAAGAGGATCACAGACTATACTTCCTCACCTTTGTTTCATTTTGATTGAGAATGATGTTGAAGTCACCAGCAATAATACTATTCTTCAAGTATGCAGATCTTTTGATGGCTGAGAAAGATTCCCAACAATCGATTTCTTCTTTATAGTTTATGGACATGTAAACATTAAAGATATTAATTTTCTCCCTTGATTGTTTGTGAGAGAAACTCACGCATAACCTGTTAGCTTTTTAGCTGGGAAGGTACTCCACATGTTTTGTCTTATATGCGAATGTTACCTTATGTTGACACTACTAGGCACTTAACTTTGTAATTGGTTTTTATAAAGTTGTAAAGTGGTTCTTTTATTAAAGTGACTTTTTAATAAAGTGTACCTCCTAATTTTAATGGGACTTTATTTCATAAAGTGCACTTATGTAATAAAGTGAAATGTATTTTATTTCGAGGTAGCCATTTTAGTGTTTTCTGTTGGAGAAGAGGACAGTTTTGTTGTTGTCCGTACAGCAGAGATTTCTAGCACAGGTTTCGAGGTGCTGGAAAGGGAAAATCCATACAGTTGTATGGATTTTCTGGGCACAGAAATCGAGGCAAATTTTGGGGCAGTTTTGGGGCTGAGGGGTATTTTTCTCTTGGATGGAAATTGTGTAATTGTTGTTGATATGTACTTTCCTAAAGCTGAATAATAAGATCTCTCTCTCTTTCATTGGGTTTTCCCCACATTAAAGTTTTCCCTGGCATTTGCCTAAATTTCTGAGTTATTCATGGGTGATTGAATGTTGTTCATTGTGTTTATTTCTGCTGCATAATTACTTAGCAATGTGTATTTCTACTTATGGAAATTTCTGAATGTGGGTTATAGAAATATCAAAGTTCATGCAAGACAGTTATCTCTAGGTTGCCAAATGTATGACAAAAATTGTTAGCTTGCTGATTTTTGTCATTAAAATTTCTACATGGTATCAGAGCTTGGGCTTTGAGTGACAGTGAGCGGTGAGATTTTTGGGCAAGTTCGAAGGGGGAAAATTTGTGATTGTTTTCCTTGAGCTGTGACAAGGAATATGGCTACAAGCATTAGATTTGAGGATCGGTTGGATGGCATTTCCAACTATTTGCAGTGGAAGGTCTGGATGTCAGTTGTTCTCAAGGAGAACAAGATTTGGAACTATGTCAGTTTTGTTGTTGTGGCTCCTGCAGCAGATCCTGTTGCTTTGGATTTGAATGAGATCAAGGAGGCCAAAGCTCAAAGGATTATTCTGGATGGGGTGAAGGATCACCTTATCCCACACTTGGTTGAGAAGAAGACAGCCAAGGAGATGTGGGATGCACTTAAGAACTTATTTGAGGCGAAGAATGAAAACCGAAAGATGGCCTTGAAGGCTAAGCTGCATGATACCAAGATGGGTAAGGAGGAGAGTGTTTCTTCTTATCTTACCCGGGTAACTCAAGTGAAAGATGAGTTGGCTGCAGTTGGAGAGGTCATATCGGATTCAGATTTAATGAGGATAGCCTTGAAAGGCTTCACCAAGGAATGGGACGTCTTCGTGAAGTGTGTGGTGGGTCGTGAGCATCTTCCAGATTGGAGCAAACTGTGCGATGATTTCACTCGGGAGGAGATCTGGGAAGGATCTCAGAGCAGTGGACAGAAGAGAGATGGAGTTGATGAGAAAGTTGCTCTTGCTACAAAGAGCAAGAAGAAAGGAAGTTCTGGGAGGAACTTGAATAAAGTCAGATGCTATTGTTGTAACCAGTTGGGGCACCTTGCTTCTCATTGTCCTGAGAGGAAGAAGAAGAATAAGGAACCAGAGGGGCCTGAGACAACTACTACAGCAGCCATGGAGGACTTTGCTTCCAAGTATTACCGAGAATTTTCTTGGTTACCCTAGTTTCCAGTGTCAGTAACGAAGGATTTGGAGGTGATATCAGATGGATTGTGGATAGTGGAGCCTCTTGCCACATGACCGGAATCTGGCGAGTATTCCTAAATATCACAGAGACAGGTCCTGACCGACAGGTGGTAAATGACGCTGGTATGGCGTGAGCTGTACGTGGAGTTGGAAGGGTTAGATTCCAACTCGAGTATCGAGGATTCATGGAGCTTGATGGAATTCTCTTTGTTCCAGGGTTGAGGGTTAACTTGCTCTCAGTCTCAACCTTGGAGGATGTAGGATATTGTACATTGTTCAAGAGGGAACATGTCTTTATCTACAGGGAGGGAGTGGACCCAGTGGAACTACAGTTGATCAGTGATCGAGTGGACAGGTTGTATATGTTGCGAGGACAACCTTCAGTGTATGATTCAGCGTCGAATGAGGAGCACGAGGAGGCTCCTGAGACTGCGGTGGGCCCAAGGATTCAGTCTTGCATTCCGAGAGAAGAGAGCGAGTCTCTTCTGAGCACTGGCAGGAGGCTCAGCCAGTGTGGTCGAACCAATGCTCAGGGTGGAGTGGATTCTCCAAGGAGCTCAGGGTTCCAGGTAGCTGTCAGGAGAAGATCTTCCAGTTCGAGTTTTGTGCAAGTGTTGAAGATAACTCTAGGTTCAGAGGGAGCTCCTACTGAGCACAGTGTGATGGGACCAGATGATGGAGATGCGAGTACATTCCTCGCTAAGAGGGAGTGTTAGCTTTTTAGCTCGGGAGGTACTCCGCATGTTTTGTCTTGTATGCGGATGTTACCTTATGTTGACATTACCAGGGACTTAACTTTGTAATGGGTTTTTATAAAGTTGTAAAGTGGTTCTTTTATTAAAGTGACTTTTTAATAAAATGTACCTTCTAATTTTAAAGTGACTTTATTTCATAAAGTGCACTTACGTAATAAAATGAAATGTACTTTAATATTTTAAGTGATTCATTTTGGAAGGAATGAATCATGGCCCTTGATCTTGCAAAAGGCAAGATTAGATCTTGGCCTTTGGATTTAGGGTTGGGGAAGGTGAAAAGACACTTTGGAGGAAAAAGGTCATTTTCAGATTTATAAAAGAATGCATTGGGTAGTGTGCAGGACAAGAGGAGGAGATTGAGAGAGAATTTTCTGAGTAAGCTTGAGAGAGGAAAGAGGACACGTTTCCCAAGAGTTTTTGGGCACAAATCACAAGAGGATTTTATGTTTTGTGGGTGCTGAGTTTTCTGCGGTTAAAGAGGCCTTACTGTACGGATCCATACAGTCTGTACAGTCCGTACAATAGGCAGGGAGGGCATGGAAATCGAGGCAGCTTGCTGCAGGATTTCGAGGTAGCCATTTCAGTGTTTTCTGTTGGAGAGAAGGGCAGTTTTGCTGCTGTCCATACAGCAGAGATTTCTGGCACAGGTTTCGAGGTGCTGGAAAGGGCAAATCCATACAGCTGTACAGATTTTCTGGGCACGGAAATCAAGGCAGATTTTGGGACAGTTTTGGTGCTGTGAGGTATTTTTCTCTTGGCTGGAAATTGTGTAATTGCTGCTGATATGCACTTTCCTGAAGCTGAATAATAAGATCTCTCCCTCTCTCATTGGGTTTCCCCACGTTGGGGTTTTCCCTGGCATTTGCCTAAATTTCTGAGTTATTCATGGGTGATTGAATGCTGTTCATTGTGTTTATTTCCGCTGCATAATTACTTAGCAATGTGTATTTCTGCTTATGGAAATTTCTGAATGTGGGTTATAGACATATCAGAGTTCATGCAAGACAGTTATCTCTAGGTTGCTAAGTGTATGACAGAATTGTTAGCTTGCTGATTTTTGTTATTAAAATTTACATAACCAATGCTGGGTATAATAAGAAAAATTCAGATGCAGCATCAAAGGATTCCACATTGTACATATACCCCCGGACACTCTTCTTGAGCTCACTGCCTTCGCTTCACTATTTTTCCACTACAGCTTACTAGCTTTGACGGCTTCCTCAGCCGCTAATTTTGTCTCCTGGAGTAGGAGGAGAAGGAGCTTTTCAAATTTTATCAGATACTTAATTGATTCTAACTTGAATTTAGTACCCATGCCTCTACAGTTACAAGAGACCAAATTCACTACTTACCAGATGGTTTTTGAGTCCCAGCCATTGACGGGGCCAATGCTCCTTGATTTCTAAAGGTTCTTATTCCTGGCCCACGAGATTTCTCGATAGTTGTTTGGGTACCCAGCTCTTTCTCCTTGTTCCCTATTTCTTCCCTTCTTTCCTTAGCTAGTTCCCTGCCTAGCATTCTGGGTATCTTTCCTTCTACCACTGCCTCTTCTTTTTCCTCTGCCTTTCATTCAGGCCCTTTTCTTGATCTCCTTCCACACAGAAGCAGGCACACGCAAACATTCCATCTTTGGATTCAAATCTGTCAATATCCCTGCCTAGGGTATTTCTTGTGCATCTCATTATGTCTTCATTCCAACAAGCGACGAGAGATGCAACAAACAAACCCACACAGGGACGACTGACAATACATCATTTTCTGGGTTGAAATCTAAAGCACATCTGTTCAGGTACATCCCTCTGGTGCCAAAAAAATAAGGCCCACTTCGAAAAATAAGATCCCTATCTTCTTTAGCCTCAAAAAGGAAGGTGTAGAATCCTCTTCCACATAAGTAATGGGTTAGCTTTCCTTTTATCATGACTTGCCAGTTCTTTTGTACCCAGTTTTCCATGGCTCTTGGGGAAGGCCATAACCCAGTGAACTATCCAATCAACCCTCTTTCAGCCAAAGCCAAAGATATATGCCGGGATGAGGAAGAAGGAAGGACTACGTCAGGGATTTCATCCAACTTTTTAACAAATCTTGATGGCTGAGATCTAACCACTTTTCCAATTGAAGAGACAAGGGCCCTGAAGGCACCAATTTTAGGATCTGGAGGGGGGTTGAAACCCCCTCCAACAGTTGAATCCATGGCTGCAACCAAACAGTAGAGGAGAGTGTTGCTATGCTTATATCGCATCAATATTCACTTCTTTGAGATATTGCAGGTGATTCCAGAGTTTTCGATCTTCACAAGGAGTCCATTGTTATTATTTTCCTTGGGAAGGGTATCATTTTTGTTTTTATTGTACAATTATTAAAACTTTTCTTCCTTTCTTTTGAAATGAAACCTCTAGATTCACACTATGATTTCAAATTTCTTGTGAGTGCAAATCAAAAGTAACAACTAGAAGTCAGATTAAATATAGGTCTGCTAACACCCTCCTAATTGGACACAAGCATATGATATCATTACTCCATGTTCACGCACATAAATCTAAGATCCTTACTCTTTGCTATATTACAAAAATATAACTACATTTGACTTACTTATTATAAACAATACTAACCATGTAAACAAGAAATCAATATATGTGACTATCTAGCAAGCTACAATTCTCCTGTGTATATGGTTCCTCTCCATGTGTAAGCTCCTTTCATTGCAGGCATACCACGGCCTTAGCACACTCATGCACTTTATAATTTTTAATCTCTAAAAATGCAAGCAAATCATATTTCTTCAAACAATCCAACAATTTGCACAGCCTCCATTACTTTTGTTTTTGTACCTACAATTACAGTACATGCTTCAACGATCAACTTTGAGCCTCCCTAAACCAACAACCTCTGAACCATGATCTAAAGTCGATTTGAGGCCTCTCCATAAAGCCATGAACTTTGCAATATTAATTGCAATTTTGCTGAGACCTCCGTGAAATTGTAAACCTTACTTATTTGAAAAAGAGCTCTTCCAACACCAGTCATTATTGGATTTTCCTGGATACCCCATTGAATCTGATGAGAAAATATCCCTCAAGATTTTCATCAACCTTTGGGTCTAAAAATCTCAGCTGCAGCGAAGTTATCTTTAGTTTCCATTTAAACATACACAACAGTGCAAAATTCATATCATATTATGCTCCAATGCGACAAGCATAGAGTTGTCAAACTTATACTGCTTAACAGCCACCTGCCTTAACTGTTTCAATCAAACAGAAGCCCATAAGCCCACAAGCAGACCCTTGGCACCATGAATACCACATTATCAAAAAGAGATTGATTTCTTCCCATTCTTCTAGAGCTCTTAACACACAATTAGGTAGGGCAAAACATAAACTATTACAGCCTATTCGATTTTTCAGGCTAAAGCTTCTTCTCAGTCCAAAATGAAATAATTAATGTTTTATACCAACCAAACACATATCCTCATCCATGCATAAATACAGGAGGGAATTACACTAAACCTATCATGTAAAAAGGCAATTCAATAAAAGGAATTGAAAGTTCCCTATTCTTCCAAGCATTAAATGCACCTTGACAGACAAAGCCATCCTCTCCTGGTGAGATTATTAAAAGTTGGATGCTTATGACATAATACAAACCACATAAAACCGCTCCCTCAAAGTTGGGGGGGTCATAAGTTTAACTCTCTACCTTGCAGACCTCAAAAAAAAAAAAATTTGGTTTATTGACTTATTAAATTAATCAATTGCTTGAACGATTTTCATTAATTCAAGGATTTTTATGTAGTAGCGACATATTAAGTTCTCCGCAATATGTTAGTTAGTAGTGGGTGGCCTCATAGTAATGCAAGATTAGCAATATTTGGAACTGATGTAACAGTCTGGCATATATATATATATATATATATATATGATTTATTCGTTTCTCAAACCCAAAGAACAAAGTGCCATGATCGACTTAGTACTCCGCCCCCAAACCATACCTAGGGCAAGTAACTAGCCCATAAATGAGTGAATGGGAAAGTTTTCCCCCCAAGGATGCATGTGCAGTGAACGACAGTAAACGAGACTTCACGAAACCACTTTCGTTACACATCTCATCCATAGTAAGCTGTAGAGTGCACATCACCTTCCTTAGTGCAATAAAAAAATATGTTCAAATGAGATAAAATTATACAAAATAATATTACTATGTTATAAACTAGTGATGTCAAAATGTTATCATAGAAATGCTTTGCCACAGATAGTAGCTCCGTGTTCACGCAAGTGTACGTTGTATATTTATTTTCAAATGGGCAACTCATAGTGTCATTCTTGTTACTGCAGCTAAAAAAAATTCATTGTAGTTTCCATAAAATGAAAGCTGTTGATTGCGAGGGTTTCTTCCATTATTCTAACTTTGATTTCAGAAGAATGTAGACTTACAATATGATTGTGAGTAAGTACATCCTTAACCTCTAAAGGAGGATATTTGAAATCTTGCAAAGGAAATGTATATGAGCTATAAAAACGCGTGGAGGACCATGGGGAAGGGGGGTGAAAGCTTTGTGCACATAGGCTATAATTCAAGAAATCATTCAGCAGGAGATATATCATGTGTTATTTTCCTTATAGGAAGACATCAAGGAAGCACACAGGTTGATGATGTTCAAGAAGAATGACAGGCAATATACTCCATATCTAAATGCCAAATAGTTAAGGAACAGAAACCCAATAATAAAAGAGAAGGATGTCAGCACTATGAATAAAATTGTGGTTAAGATCGTACTAAAAACAAAAAATGCAAAAGACCACTGATTGATGCATAATAATTCAATTGAGGACTGCATGAAAATTTTCTTTACTCAAGTTCCCCATCAATCTCAAGTTTCAACTATGCCAAGCACATTTGAGAATCACGTATGCTGTTTGTACTTTGTAGCACTTACTGCCTAAGCACTAAAGTCCTATAACACACCACGGCAATTGTTCTTACGGACATATTTTCAATAAGACAGTTATCACTGCAAGAATAAACAACTTCTTAAGCCTAAAAAATACTTCTACCTGAAACCAACGACTAGAACTTCATCACCATGAGCATTTTATCAGAATATATGATAGAGGCAAATAATAGGAATGAGCACATCAATAAAATGGCCAAAATATATGGAGTTGTATAATCACCTGCTTCCTTTTTTTGAAACAGAGGCCCCATCTTTGGATGATCCACCTGCTACTACCAAACTAATTAGAAAACCCCTTTAATATTCAAAGCATCAAGAGGCAATGTGAATTAAAATATGTCTATCAAGAACTTTGACACAAACCTTCATTTCCAGTTTTCAAGTGCTCATTGGGATCAATGGTTTCCCCTCTAACAAATGCTTTCCCACCAGGTACATCATCTGTTTTGAAAGATTTCACGAACTCTTCATACAAACGAGCTGCCTCATCATCCGCTCTCTAAAATCACAGGAAAAATGGGGGTTACAGATATTAAATGGTTGTAAAATAGAATACTATTATTTAGTTTTATGTTTTGAAAACATTGAAAGCTTCAACATTATGGGAATACCTTCTTCTTAGCCTCTTCCTCTTCTCTGTGTTTTTGAAAAGGGGTTTTCTTCCGAACAACTGAAAATGAATTCATCTTATCATCGGATGTTACACATTGGACAAGCCATACGAATGTTGATTACAGGGCCTGAAAAATAAAAACAAATTCCAAGATTAATTGCTTTTCTCATCTTTGAAAAAAAATATCGCATGTAAAGGCCTTCTGCAGCTACTCTTGCTACGCAATTAAAGAATCATCTAAGTTTGCAAAAATATCCGATGTTTCAAACCCTGTGTCTAAAAAAAGGAAAGAATATTCTAACATCCAAAGTAAACAACAATCAAGTCAGTGCTTGTTCTCTGATCGAAAATGAAATACCATGACAACTTTAAAAACACTTTGTCCAAAAATATCAAGAAAGGCATGCCAAAAAAACTACATAAGTTCCTACAGCATTTTACACTAAGGTGAAGTTCTACATCAGGTAGTGACCACTGGCAAGTCAAACACGGTGCTAATACCTGTGATAAGAGTCTTATCCTCCCGAACCGTTTTTGGCCGGTTCAGTACCAAACCGGCTGGTTCCGTACAGAAACCAACCAGTTTAATACTGAACCGGCCTTTTTTCACCAAACAAGCCAATTTCGTACAGCTCCGTACAATACGACATGGACCCACAATTTTCAATTTTTTTTAAAAAATAATAATTTAAGAGAAAGGGGGCCTATTACCTAACCCTAGGGCCTACTCAAACTTAATAATTAATGGTAATATTTAATTCTTAAAGTAAAAGGATGAAAAGTAATGTCACTTTTCATCCTTTTACTTAAATTTTTAACATTACCATTAATTGTTTCAGAATGTTTGAGAGTAATTCTAACCTCATTGGACTTCATATGGAGAAGTAGAATTTTAGGTCCCATTCAAAATTCAGCAGACTTAACGGTTTTCGGGATTTCAAGATTGGCAGGATTGCGACATTTCCACTGGATTCTATCATGTATGACTCATGAGGGTATGGAACTGGAATTTAATCAAGCAGTAGTCTAAACATTATACGAAATTACTCTTTTCCAGAGATATTTTCCGGGGACATTTGCCTGAAATACGGCGAGAAATTGTTAGATCCGCAGATTTGAGTGATTATTTCTGTATAATGCCTCAGTGGTTTTTCAGCATGTTGAATCCATTTCTGCATTCAGAAATGGATTTTAAACAACAAAAAATAGTGATTTTGTGCAAATTTATATTGCCGGATTCCGGCGAAAAAAAACATTTCGTAAAACAGTTAGACAACGCCTTTAATCAAGACCATCAAACCCTCTATGTACCTTGATGTTGGTGGCATTGATTGCTGAACTCTTCTGTCATGACCCGAGTAAAATGTACCCTTCACTCAAGCAAAATCACTTATTAAGCATGTTAAGCCTTTTCTATCTTATTTAATGCTTAGAGGGTGACATTGATGATGAGGATCCTAATATAGGTAATGATTTTGATGATATGTAGTTATTTGTTGTAGCATGATTTTTTTTGGACTCTAGAGGGCATTTAGAGCCTCTTTGTTCATGTATTTTAGTTCAGAGATGGATTGCACTTGGTGCTATTTTGGTTATATGCACTCTTACTTGCTATATAAATAAGAAACTTTACTTATTTGTGTATAAATGGTTTGGATTCATATGGATGCACAGGAATATATATGCTTTTTTTCAAAATTAGAATGTGTTTTATGTATTTTTTGGTTGACCGATTTTTTCCAGTTCCGGTCCGATTCACATTTTTGGGGTCAACCAGTTCGGTCACCGGTCCGGTTCTGATAACTATGGATAAGACTAAAAGGGGGATATTGACTAAGCAAAAATAGTTCTGGCACTTTCACTGAGAAAGTAAAGAACCAAACCCTGGTCTACTGGCAAGTTGGTGCGCTTGTAGTGATGATGAACATGATTCAAAACCAGTGGGCAAGTTCCCCATGATAATAGGTTGACCAAGTTTATAAAAGATGGTGGTCATGTCAATGTGGCAACACAAGTTCTGCGGTAATGCTGAGGTGTGATCCTATGCTAATGTGGTCTTCTCTGCAGATGAGGCCAGGTGCAAGTCCTGGATGAATTTCATGGAATAGATACTCCTCAGTCATAGTTTTATAGCTAGAAGTCTTCTGGTTGTAAAGCTGATCTTCTAGGCAATTGCATAGCCCCTCTAGGAAAGAGGTTTCAATGATTTTAAATTTAAAAACACAAAAACACAAAACAAAACAAAAAACATAGAACAAAATCCTAGTAGGCATTGAACTACAAACTGTAATATGCACCTCCTCCTTGTATCAAAGACTACGTAATTGGACTACGTAATTACTATCAATGAATGGATATATATATATATATATATATATATATATATATATATATATATAAAGGGTTAGCTCAATTGGTAGATGCTCCTGTGTTAAGTCCACATAGGTCTTAGATCAAATCTCATCAGGTCCTTTGGGGTTACCAGCCACCTATGCAGTTGACAGTCGATCTGCTTCCATCCAGAAATTCCATGGAAGGAGAGCTCCACGAAGGCTGGCATAGTACCAGCACTCCATTATTTGCTTAAGTGTGTGAGGATGGGGTAAGATTATTTCTTCAAATATATATATATATATATAGTATCGACATCTTTTACATTTACTCATGTATGTGTAACATCAACATGTCACAAGCCTACAGTACAGGCAGCAACATTGCAAAAGTACCAAGATACCCTGACAATATCAAAAGTTGAAATATACACGATGATTTTTATCATCGCCTTTGCTAATTAGTCTCTGCACAAGGTTAACAGATAGGCATCTGGCCGAGACTCGGTTGAGAAATTTTCTTGATTTCAGAATCCAATTTTGGTGAGAAGTCAAGTTCTTTGGAGCCATACTCCGCGTAGACGTAAATTGTACACATATGCTATGACACAAATAAAGCAAATAAAGTGGGTACATATAGTTTCCAACATACTGAGCTTCATATGTTTCGAAATGGGGGATTGAGGACTAACTGCGTTTGTTTTCATACTTCACAAACCCGAGGTTACAACTTCAAATCCGGACAAGTCAAAGAGTTTATACCCCAATGCCAAATTGCAGGCTGGCTACCAGATTGTGCAAATAATCGGGGTTTCAAACGCAAGTATACCTCGGATTACCATGGTTTTTGGATTAAAATATTTAACAAAACAAATACAAAAAATACAGTGCTGGCTACCAACAACTTAGGGTTATTTACAGTAAAACACCATTTTTTTGACGGGAACATTTGCGCTTATCCAGCAAACAGAGCCGCTTACTTAACTTTTTCTCCGCACGCGTGGGCAGGATCGCCGGGACTTTCACCTGGTTTCGAATGGGGTTTTTACCATGACCTACTCGCCAGGATTTGAACCCTGAACAAGCGCTTCGAACCTGCTGTTAACCTAGCCCGACGAACTACTGTAGAGCACCGTTACTCACGACATATTGCAATGAAAATAAAATTTCTCTGCGAATTAATTTAAGATTGACAATATATTGCAATGGAAATGAAATTTAAAGCACATAATTAATGAAAATTGACAAAATATTGCAGTGTTTAAGGCTAAGATTTAATCTTAAAAAACAGCAAAGAATTTATGTACCTTGCAACAGTCTGATGGACGTCAGCTGAAGCCCAACTTGATGATGCTACAGAGATTTTTCTGAAATTACTTTTTTTATATATTGTATAGATGAATTGAGATTGGAGAGACCATATGTTTTCAGTGGCGTTTGATGTTATATAAAATAAATATAATCCGTCGCGATGGGCGGGCTCGAGGAATTTTTCTTCGTCTTCCTCTACGGCCTCCTCTTCGTTTTCAATGCCTCCTCGGCTCCGACTCTCATCACTAAAATACTACTCTCAAACTCGGGGAATGGTCAAAAAATGCGAGACTTCGAACTAATTCTATGGCCTCTTCCTTTTCAATTGCTGTTCGGCTCCGATTCTCATCACGGAAATACTCTCTAGCTCGGGGAAGAGTTCCATGTACTATCTATATCTAGGAAGAAAGGTGAGCATAGCCATCTTCAAATGGAGTATGATGTTTCCGACATCATATTTTGGGATGCCAGGTTAATACACCGGTCACTGTATTAATTTTAAGTCGGAATATCAAAATACTCTATAAAGTGACATTATATTTTGAGATGTCAAAGTTAATATATTGTTATCACATTAAGATATTAATCTTAAGTTGGAATATAAAAATCAAGTTAAAATATCAAAATTATCTATAAAGTGATATTATATTTTGAAAAGTTAACACACTCTCACCCCCACTAATCTTAAGTTCACCCCCATTAATCTTAAGTTTTTTTTAAGTTACTCGATTATATTTAAAATATAATGTGTTCTCACATCAAGTTACTCGATTATATTTAAAATATAATGTGTTCTCATATMAAGATACATCAGCAAATAGATAYCACTGGTGGGTATATCTTTCACCTACAATTGGTCTACTAGCCAATTAGAAGGAGAAAAGAGCAAGAGTTTTTTTGAGAGATGTTTCATAATTACTACAAGTCTGAGAGAAAGAGAACAAAAKTTTGAGGAATAAACTAAGAGATGTTGCTACAAGTGTTCTAGAAGAGAATTGTAAATATACTGAAAACTACAAAACTGCCAAAACAAAATATTGGAGAATCCAGTCCTAAAATATTTTGGTGGCTAGTGTGGGACCCTCATGACCATCCAACCAATGGTTGTGTGTGATCAAACCTACTTTCCCTTGTAATGTTGTCTTTGATAGCAGGTGAGCTTTCTTGTTGTACTCTCGAGAGGTTTGAGTGAAGATGAGCTTCTTGAAGTGGCGTTGAATTGATCTTATTATGTCCTTCCAGGCCAAGAGTGTGATAGTTTGTACTTACCTTTGTGGTTCAACCAGTCTATGATAACTCTTAAGTCCCTGATCAATTGAAGGTGTTTGATATTTAGTTTGGATGCCAAATGAAGAGTAGCCCATGCACGCAAAAGTTATGCCCTTGTGTTGGTGCCCGGGCCGCAACAGAAAGTCCATCTATAGATAGAGTTTTTATTGATTCTTATCAGTCCACCTGCGCGACTCAAAATTCCACTAAGTTGTGTTGCACCATCAAACCACCCCATAGGAGTATCCTCAGTAATAATAGGTCTAACTAATGTCTTTTTTTTCACAATGTCTGGGTGTATGTTTTTCCAGCTTTGGTACAATCCAACAGATTTATAGGCAATAGTGCTGACAGAGGGTGGCTTATTGTCAAAGATTTTAATGTTTCTAGCTAGCCAAATAAACCAATTAACCAGTGGTGGGAGAAGCTTATAGTTGCGCTCGCTGGATGTCCAATGTTCAAAGCATGCAGAAATGGAGGTCCCATTCCAGACAGTGTTAATGTTGTTGTCAAGTAGACAAGGCGAGTGAATTTGCACTGTGTAAATAGATGGTTGATTGTTTCTTCATCCCTGTAGCATAGTTGACAGATATTGGGGCCAGCCCATCCTTTTCTTTAGAGGTTATCCCAGGTGGGGATTTTGTTTTCGACAGATAGCCAGGTGAAGAGCTTAATTTTATGTGGTGTTTTCCAATTCCATAGTGTTCTGCCAGACTGTGTTTGCAATGGCTAAGTACAAATTTTTTACTGAGATGAGGCCCGAGCTATCTCCTCCGTCCCACAAGAAATGATCCTCTGCATCATGTAGCAAAATGCCCACACGAGTAAGCTCCAGGCAGTACTTTTCCCACTCTGCATCCAAACTTGTTGGTAGATCTAGTTCAAGACCGATTTTCCAGCTTGCTATCGAGGTCCCATGAACAGTGTAATTCCAAGCTTGAAAAATAAAGCAGATGTGTTTTGAGTTTAAATGAGAGATTAATTGTGGTGACAGAAAAGAGTCTTGGCCAAGTCCAATAATGCGGTCCTTGTCGATTATGATAGAATGGCTAGAGCCCGACTTCCAGTTAAGCCAATTCGTGATCCAGTGTGTCGAATTCGCTAAGTTCCTCCAAATCTGTGATGCAGCTCGTGTGTGAGGGGTTCCATTACGAAGCCAGGAAGCGACAGAGGTGTATGGTAAGTATTTGTCCTTGATGACAGAACTCCAAATACCATTTGAAGCCAGAACTCGCCAAAGGGAGTTGGTGGCCAAAGCATTGTTGAACTTGAAAATGTTTTTGAACCCCCATCCACCCTTGATTTTCAGTTTTGCGAGCGTTTCCCAGTTGCAGAGGTGTAGCTTGTGATGTTCATTGCTGCCTGACCAAAGGAAGTTGTATGCGAGTTTTCTTAGCTTTTCCAGGACTAATGTGGGTATAGCGGCAAGCACCATCCAGTATATTGGTTGTCCTTCAAGGGCGGCTTTAATGAGTGTGTAATGACCTCCTATGGAGAGCCATCTGTTACACCAATGGCCAACTTTTTTTTCCACCTTAGCAATGAGCTAGTTGCATTAATCTTAAGTTTCAATATGAAGTGGGGTGAATGAATGCATTGACTATGGAAAAAAAATACTAAAGTTGCACACGTCTTGTTTGCTTRGTTGTTGCGACGGGGCTTCAACTCCCATCATGGATCCTAACCTTGGAGAGGTCGCCCCCCTCCAAATCCTAAAGTGGGGTGAATGAATGCATTTAATAAAGTGGGGTGAATGAATGCATTTACTATGGAAAAAAAATACTAAAGTTGCACACGTCTTGTTCGCTTAGTTGTTGTGATAGGGCTTCAACTCCCATCGTGGATCCTAACCTTGGAGGGGTCGCCCCCCTCCAAATCCTAAAGTTTTTGCTTTTTGAGTGCTCATCTCAATTTTGGGGTGATTCAGATGGATCTCGGTGGCCATCCACCTTTTCCATTGAATCACCATTTTGAGCCTCTGGTTTTGATAAACCATCATATTCACCATTTTTATGGGGAATGGAATGGAATGTCATCTTCATTTGTTAATTACATATATCATGTAATGATTTCCTAGTGGTCTTATGTACATGCCTACAACATAGCGTTAATGCACCGGATCCCATTAGAACTCCACGGTTAAGCGTGCTCAGGCTAGAGTAGTACTGGGATGGGTGACCGACCAAGAAGTCCTAGTCTTTTACATGCCTATGACATTTTATAAATTTAGTCCAATTTATCCCACATGCATCATGGGAATTGTTCTCCTCTCACTCTCTCATATATAATTGAGGTGAAGGAGGCCCTTTAAGCATGCAGTGGAGTGTGATGTAACGCTTGTTCCGAATGAAGCGCAACCAACATCTCTTTCTTTTCAGAGATAGGCTACCCCATTATGTCAATTTGTGTTCTATATTATTTTTCTTTCTTGTTCATTAATAGGAGATGGTTTTCACTATATTTATGTGTTCTCTGCATTATCTCTATGTATTTCCTTGTTATATATCGGTTATATTTTTGTCTTCATGTTGTTCTCAAAATAATTTGGATCAGTGGTATCAGAGCAGGTTGTTCCTTGTCGTTTCTTAGAGCAGGTCCCCGACAAG
>JASDQU010213830.1:0-15242 GCA_032191745.1 Picea mariana | reverse complement strand
TAACTGAGTGAGTTGGATTTGTAATAGAATTATAAGTGTAGTTAAGTGAGTTAAGATCAGTTGTACTAGTTGTAACTAAACATGCACTAGTGAGAGTTCAGTAAATCAGTGAATTCACATGCAACTGAAGATTCGCCACGGTTAAATACATGCATGTCAGATCCAGTGGAGACCCAGTTGAGATAACAGGTGAAAGGGATAGTTTGGCTATCAATTGTGATTTGATCACACATGCAGTGGATATGCCTATGAGCATTTGAAAACTAGGCAATTCGCATCATTGTGAGAATTTGAATTGCAAAGATTCTGCAGAGGAGGCAAGTTGTTTTGACACAGGAATTGGCACATGTTTTTGTTGATTTGTGTATGACAGTGTGAGACGATTGTATTGTACTTAGATCTCTTGGATTAGAGTTTTGTATGATATTGTTTCATCATTCATGATAAAAATAATATATGATAGTGGGGTTTTTAACTTTACGCTTTCCCGGTAAAACTTTTGTGTTATGTGTTCTTGATATTTCACTTTGTGATTATAGTTGTGATCATGGTTTAATTTTCCACAAGAATAATAGTATAAGGGATTCTGTATTTAACATGGCATATAATTGTTAGATCAGGAGAATCGCAGGAAATACTTAATTTGTATTGAAATTTCTACATTCAGGATCTGTTGGTTCTTCTGGTTGAATTGTTACGGTTGCAAAAATAGCAGTGGGATCTGCGTCAATGATCTGTCCTTTACCAGTACTTTCAGAATCAGATTCTAAATCAGTGTTTGGCTCCATGTCTTTGATATCAGACACCAATGACTGTTTTGAGCGACATTCATTGATGTTGTGCCAGGGGCTTTTGTGGAAATCGCACCATTTTTTGGTGTCCTTCTTTGTCTTCCCGTAACCCTTCTTTTCCTGTGTCTTGGATTGGTTTTCAGGAGACTGTTTTTTAGGGTTATCTTTGTCATACTTTGGTTGTTACGGATTTCTAGCCCCAAAATCTCGTTTTTTCTGGTGTTTAAATTTTTGCTCGATTTTAATAGCATATCGATAAGCAACACTAAGTGATGAGATGTCCAAAAAATCCATTTCAGTTTGGATGTATCTGTGTAGAGCCCCACGGTATTTCAGAACCAAATGTCGTTCAGAGTCTTTGATACCCAACTTGGTGCGCAAGGTATGGAAGGTATTGGTGAACTCTGAAAATTCTTGGCCCCTCTCTTGCCACAGTGTGGTCCATCTCATGTACTGGTCCTCATAGTTGCCAACAGGGTAATATTGTTCCTTTACCGCATCCACAAAAAAATCCCAAGTGGGCTTGGCCCCATATATTCCAAACTCCTCTATGGAACTTTGCTCCCAATAAGTTTCCCACCAATGTTTGACATGAGGGAGAGCTTTAAGGAGTGCGAAGGTGATCTTTTATTTGTTTAAAAAATTGTGAATAGAGAAATAACCTTCTAGCAGAGTTAAACCATTTTTCTAGGGCTTCTGCATCTATCTGTCCTTCAAATACAGGAATATCAAAATTAACTTGTACCTTGAAAGGCGAGGTGCCTCCAAAGTGGCCACTTGATGAAGATGCGTCTGTTTCTATCGGCAGGCATTGAAGGATGTGGGCAAAATTATCCATCAGTTCATCCCTCTGTCATGTGAGAGCTTGCTTAAGCAACAGATTGATAGGATCATCTACTCCATCATTTTTCTTTTATTCTGCCATTGAGGGTTTCTTGGGTGTGAGAGAGATATTGTCTTCAAGAGATACAAGATCGATATCCAACTTGCTATACTCGGATCGCTTCGAGGACATGCACTGAAAGAAATGATCAAGAGCATTATGCTTTGATACCACTGATCCAGATTATTTTCGGCATGAAATGAGAGTGGAGATATAATAAAGAAATGCATGGAGATATCATAGATATTCAATAATATAACAGAAATGTATCAAATATGCAACCATAAACACAAATATACAGTAGTAAACAATTTCTATTTATGAAAGAAATATACAGATACTGTAAAAATACAGAGTGAAAGACTCGCTAGAATGGTGGCAACTTATCTCTGAGAGGAGATGTGATGGCTACTCGCATTCACAAGAAGATGATTACAATGAGGCTCTGAAGGCATTTTTACAATAAACAGGAATGCAAAAAACCCTAGACATCCAAAAACCTAACCCTAGGATATGAAGCGCCAAAATTCATGTGGGCCCTGTTTGGGTAAGTTAGTACATCAACTTCCCGGGGTCGTAACTTTTGCATACGATATCTGTTTTAGGCATATGATAGCTCATTGGAAAGGTATCAACAAGGAGATTCATTTTGGGGGATCAATCATTCCTTTGGATATAATTGAGAATATCGATCTCTAAAAACCTTCATTTAGGACCTCAAAATGGCCCCGGAAGTTAAAACCTGCTAAAAATAGTAAATTGCCAAAATTGCCAGAAAATTGTTTTGAGCCAGTCGAAGAAGGTGGGTGGCCACCGATATCCACCTGGATTAGATACGAATGGTGGGATTAACGTTAGGGAGGGGGATTATCAACGGTTTTCCAAATGTAGTTGGATCTACTTCCGACATGGTGGGATTAGATTAAGGGGGTGCGTTGTATTGACGACTGCGCATTTGTAGAAGAATTTTTGCTTCGCTAGTGAGGGGGATATTGCAATCCATCGAATTTCCAGGGAGTTGATACTGTCCCATTTGTGGTGGGGCAGGATGCATCTCCTGCTGGGTATTCATCACACCTTGGTGTGGAATAGGGTTTTGCAATACAACCAGGGGTGGTTGTTGCAAATATTGTTGTGGGGCCTACTGAGGGGCAAGCGGTGATGGAGGAGTTGGCACGTTCATGGAATCTTTCATCCATTTGAAGTCAGCAATTTGGGGGAAATGGTGAGTATAATGATCGTGATCACCGCAAAGATCACAAGGGAATTTCATACAGAGATTGTTGTTGTTGTTCCTCCCTTGGAGTTTGTTATTATTTTCCCCTTGGGGGTTTTGGTTACCTTGTTTCTGGTTGCCCCCAGGGGGTTGGTTTTGGGGGTTATTTCCCCCTGGTCTTGGGTTATTATTGTTTTGGTTTTTTCCTTTATTTTTGTAATTATTCGGTTGATGGGCCAGATTTTTCATATTCAGTTGTTCAAAATTTTGAAATTGTTGAATGAGAGAGGGCTGAACAAATTTAACCCCAACATGTGGTTTTCCTTGTGGAGGAATAATTGGTTGTGGAGGACCAGGAAATAGGAAATGCAATTTTTTTTTTGGAAATAATCCATAGGGTGTATAAGAAGTCGTAGTGTTGTCACTAGTGACCAAGGTATAAGCTGAGGTAGAATGAGCACCTGATCTTGGTTGAGAGGTCAGGCACGTCATGGGCACTAACAAGGATCTACTCATGGGTGGAGGGGGGGCCATAGGATATGGTTGTTGGTAAGGGGGAGGAGGGTAGTAATATGAACCTCCATACATCGACAGATATTAGGGTGTAGCATACATGGGTGGTGGCTGTACGTATGGATTGTGGTGTGTAGTGGTACCAATCAATCCATCCTCCGTGTGAGACATCCCAGGTTTGTTCTGGCTGAATGGAATGAGTCTTGAGGCATCAGGTAGTACTGTGTATAAGTATCATGATTGGGCATAAATGAGGTCATACTGTTGAGCCTTTTTGATGGCTTCTTCTTCATTTTGGGGGAAGGTGGAGGCCACATCTTTGGCAAGGATAGAGATGAGTGATCCAAGAAACCAATCAAATCATTGTTCTTTGGTGGTTTTTTCTTTGCATAAACTACATCGCCGACACCATTCATGAATGTGGTCAGTGATATGCGTGGCTGAGGATTTTTTACATTCAGAGAGTAGTTCTAGACCATTGTCATGATGAACTGGTAGTTGGAAGAAGGTCAAAAATGTCTTTTATAATGATTCAAAAGTCACATGGGACCATGATTATTTGTCCACGTATCACTTGGCTGATGGACCAGTGAGTGTGCGCTAAAATAACCTTAAACAGACAAAGTCATCCATGATGTTGTTTGAAGAAAACCATAAGTGGAAGGTCATGATATGGTTGGCGGTATCTTCCCCCGCCTTTCCTTCAAACTTGGGAATGTCTGAAGGTAATTTGGTAGGAATAGTGGGCCATGTGGGGCCATGCAATATAGGGTCATTTGTGAGTTTACTCAAATCAGGTATGTTGAGGGAGGCCAAATATGCCATGTGGAGTGGCAGTTGAGGATTATTTCCAGCCATGGTATGAGCAGGTTTTGTACCTGACCTTTGAGGGGGGTTGAGTGCGTTTCTACTTCCCCTTTAAGAAGAAGTTTTTCCCCCAGTTCCTTGTAAAGGAGAGATATGACGCAACACCCCTACCTCAGCAGGATCTACGTGACATCCCGGTATTAGGATCATTCTAAAATTCCACCTGAGTTAGATTGACTTCGATTTTCCCATAGGAAATCCCACAATAAAACACACACAAGTGTGTGTATCCATAGGTCCTTATGATTTATGCTTGTGTGAACATACACAAGGCATTAACTCTCACCCACATGACCAACAACTATGACTATGACCATGACCTTTATCGAAAGGGTATTTTGGACTTCACAACCTCACGAATCCTAATGTAAGTCCCCTTGACTCTTCAATCTCCAAAACCTAAAAGGGATAATGGATCTTGACTCCTCCCTTGAATTTTCTCTGATGTGACCTCTGATTAAAACCTGGGGCCCAATCTTTTCGACACCTCGGGATTTCACTTATCTACGTTTTTCAATGCAACCAATCCTTTCATCGACTTTTGAAACCACTATGACCCATTGCCATGGATCAATGAATCCGATCTCTCCTATGATCAGATGGTCCTAGTTCTTTCGGGACTTCATGAATAAGGAATTCATGACTCTCAACTCTGAGCCACAACTTCCTGAACTTCCCGAGTTCCAAAATACCAAATTTCAAGGATGTGAGATCAACGAATCTGGTTGATCCAAATCCGACGACCTCTATTCCTCTTGAGCTTTAGATACTAAGTAAGTCTCAGCCTTATCTTCCTTTCTGGTTTGACTAGATCCAACGGTCCATAGTAAATTGACACTTCTCCATGAAGCGATTCCACTGTCCAATCAGTCTTCTGAAAGATTTCTTCGACCAAGCACTGGCGTCAATATTTCTAAGATTTTCTGTCTGTTGGGTGACTTCAACACTTGATTTCCCTTGAAACCTTCAAGGTTCTTCCCCTCCTGAAATTTTTCTTGCAAACTCAAGGATTCAATGGGTTCATGTGCGCACTCCTTGCGGAATTCACAAATAACCCCTAGTTATTTGATCCTTAGACTCTGTGCACTCTTTGCGACAACATTCTTTCAATATTCCTCTTGGATTGGTAAAATCCAAGGCCTCACCCAACCTACGCACACCATTCATGACTTTGAGTTAACCTCGCACTTCAATTGATATGAGAACAACTATATCTCTCCTGATCTTTCTGAGATAAAACTCAGAACTTCATCGACGCACACCTTGCGGACGTTCGCTGCACTCCTTATAGGAATTCTCAGGAAGAGAAACAATTGAAACTCATTCTTCCTCTCTCACAGACTTCATACATTTAACATGAAATCATACAGATAATGCAACATTGAAATAAATTCATAATCAGATTAAAAAAAACAACTGTAAACATACCATTCAATAGATGTAAACAACAAGAATAATAACACCATGAAAATTGAGTCAAAGCTTCATATATTAACTCAAATGTTCCAATACATGGGTTTTTCTCTATAACTCTTTACTACAACTCAATAGCTTACAAAATTCTCTATTTCTCAATAATCTTTTTCTCTATACAATGATACAAGCGAGGGTGTCTATTATTCTGTTTTCCCTCCTACGGCTCTAACTATCAAATCTAAAATTAAAAGCTACAACTACCTTACATTCTGTTGGCGTTAGAAGTCACTCCTGGATTGCTAACAGGAGAAGAGCCCGACGCCCACCAGTTTTATGTCATGGTTTTTCATAGATGGGTGATCGAATGGAAGGAAACTCTAAACAATGCGGTTCTAACTCTGAAACTAGGCCAGGTATGTGCGAGCAAGCGAGGTATTGCGTAAACTTCAGACAGTAAGTTGTAGTAAAGGGTGAATAGATGGAAGAATTGTATGGGAAGGGTGCGAATATCTGTTACAAACATTAGGTTCCTAACAGATGGTAGAAGAAGGCATCTAAACACGAGATCGTCTTGCACTTAAACACCGAAAACCAAAGAATACAATAATTCCACGATAAATCATTTATCATAACAGAAATGAAACAATTCACATGACTTAGTCAATCACAAACTCTCCTATCATGAGACGAAAATAAGATGAAGTAATAAGAACTGTCTATCATAAAACAAGAAATCTCATATACAGGTACATAAGCTGAAAACTAGAATAGCTGTTAAAACATTACAGTCGGGAGCTCTTCTCAACCATCGATACTACAAAAATGGCAAAACTGCCTACATATACTCCTGAGTCCATTTCACCCAGTAGAGGCATCTCCTCAATCAAATCTGTCTTCTGTTCCCCTGTCATACTCCGCTTTAATTCACCATGGCTCACGCCAGGTGGTAGCTGAGCCCCCTTGAATGTTGACTTGGCGTGTGCAGGTTCTTCTAGCTAGTCGAGGACATGGACATGGCTTCTGTGGAAAAACCAATGCAAAGGACCATCGCAGGCAGACTTTCTATCGGGACCTCCATACCTCGCAATCAATGAGTGAGGCAATGTTTCAACCGCCTCCCCTCTACTCCATTCTTTCCAAGCAAGTATCGAGATTGAGATCTAGTCGAACCAACACTTAGAGAACACAATGATCTCTTCTGCAGCTAAAATCAGCGCTTTGGCCTTTTGCGCAGCTCCTTCTATCACCTCCAAGTGACCCCGGGCTATGACCCTGTGCTTACTCCCGAAGCACTTTCTCCATGAGATTTCTCCATGCTACGCTCAGGCGCTTCTCGTGTAACTGGCAGACCCGAATGCTCTCGATCCCAAGACAAGAATTATCACTAACATTAGGCTCCATGGGGGATAGAGTCGTCCCTGCAATGCTCTAAGAAATCCTTTTGCAAATTCAGTGCCTTGCTATTGGGCTATGGAGTCACTTATTAAGCCAGAAAATATGAAAAAGGAAATAAAACAAGAAAAGAGGAAAATATTTACAAATAAAGGAGCCGTTTAAGGCTCAAATAAAACACTTTTTCAGAAAATGCCCATTCACTGGGCTGTTGAAAGCCTCTTCACCCTCCAGATCCTGCAATCCATAGGTGTTGTTAGAGAAAATCTCAGAGATTTTAAAGGGGCCGATCCAGAGGGCGTCGAACTTGCTGTGCTTGCCTTTATCCTGTCTGGGTGCGTCCCACTTAAAGACCAAGTCCTCGATCTCGAACTCCTTTTTCTTGACCTTTCTGTCGAAAGCCTGCTTGATCTTCTGCTGATGACTGTAAGCTGTGTCCCTCACTTGTTCTCTAATCTGCTGTGCTTCCACTATCTGATGAATCCTTCTGATCATATGATCTAGCTCTCCCTCGTATTCCTGAAAGAACTTCACCACCGGTAAGGCGAGCTAAGTAGGAAAAATCGCCTCTGCTCCATAAACTAGTTGAAACAGCGAAGTGCCCAGAGACTTATTCGTGGTGACACGATCGGCCCACAGAGCAAATTTCAACTTTGAATCCGAGGCTCTTTTGTTATCCTCTAACAACCTTTTGATGATATTTATCAGGATTTTATTAGAGGATTTGGCTAAACCATTTCCCTGGGGATAGTAGGGGGTGGAGTGAATTAGCGAGATCTGGAACTGCTCACAGAACTTAATAAGAGGTTCATATTTGAAAGAAGCAGCATTATCGGTGACGATCCTACTGGGACAGCCAAATCGGGCTATGATATCCTCCAGGAAGATGATAATTACTTTGTGTGATATGCTCCTGGTGGGGACAGCTTCTATCCACTTGGTGAAATAATCGGTTGCAGTCAGGATCCATTTGTGCTGACCACTCGAGGGAGGATGAATTTCTCCGATGAAGTCCAACCCCCACTGTTGAAAGGGTGTCGAAGCTACTATGGGTTTTAATGGCAGCGATTTGAGCTGCTGTCTCCCTGAGAACTTCTGGCATTTGATGCAAGATCGAATCTCCCTGCAGACATCGGGGAATAAAGTGGGCCAGTAATAACCATCTCAGATTATCTTGTGAGTCATGGTTTTCCAGAAATGATGACCTCCACAAAGGCCACTATGAAAATCAAACGTAACCTTCTGGGCCTCCTGTGGGTCCAAGCATTTCAGAAACACCCCTAAAGGGTCTCTCCAGTACAAGATTTGGTTAATGAGGCAATACCTGACCGCCTTGAGCTTTAGATCCCTTGCTTTTCTTTTTCCCATTCCATCTGGAGGCTTAAACTTCTGCAGGAAATATAGAATGTCACGATACCAAACACATTCTGACAGCGATAAACTATCTTGAGAGCCTTGGCTGGGCGGCTCAGCTTCCTGAGACCTTGGGTGAGTATTGATGAAACTAATGGGCGGCTCAGCTTTCTGAGACCTTGGGCGAGTATTGATGAAACTAACTCCCAAGGCTTCGTAGTTGGATTCAGCTAGTATCTTGGCTAAACCTTGCCCCTTAACCAACTTGGTGGGCTTTATCTCTAGATCAAATTCCATCAATTTAACGATCCATCGGCCTCTTTTCCCATCTATGTCGGGCTGTACAAGGATGTCCTTCACGGAAGCCGAAGGAACGTATGCTGTCACTTTTGAATGCAAGACATAGACTCTAAAAGCTTTAAGATCTTTCACTAAGGCATAGGCCTGTTTCTCCATGATTTCATACCTGCTCTCTATGTCTCTTAACGCCCTGCTGAAGAAGGCGATGGGCTGCTCACGCCCTTCTTCATTTCTCTGCAGTAAGACCATCGCCACTGTATCATAGGAAGCAAAAGAAAAAATCAGGAAATCCTTGGAATAATCAGGACTGATTAGCACAGGCACCTCAGTCAATGCCTTTTTTATCTGGTCAAAAGAGGCCCAGGGCTCAGCGGTCCATTTCACTTCACTTCCCTTCCTTAGCATGGCCGTGATGTGTTTCACTAGCTCAGAAAAATTTGAGACGAATCTCCTCAGGAATTTAATCTTTCCTAGAAATGCCTGGACTTCTTTCTTAGACCTGGGAAGTGAAAGGGTCTGAATCACTTCTACCCTACTAGGATCAATCCTCACTCCCTCTGCTAACACTATATGGCCTAATAACTTCCCCTCCTTCATAGAAAACAAATATTTCTTGGGGTTCATGGATAGGCCAAACCTTCGACACTTCAAAAAGACTCTCTTCAGATGACAGCGGTGCTCCTCGTCTGTCCCGGAGAAAACTGTGATATCATCCATATAGATTACAACAAACTGGTCCTTTTCCCCGATGAATGTTATGTCCATGGCTCGCTGAAATGTAGCTCCTGCATTCATCAACCCAAATGTCATTTTGGCATACATGAATGTGCCCTAAGGAGTGGTGAAGGCTGTCTTCTCCTTGTTTTTAGGCATGACCGATATCTGATTATAGCCAGAAAACCCATCGATCATGGATATCCTGGATGCACCGGTTACCCTCTGCAGTATATGTTCCATCTTAGGTAGGGGGTAATTATCTTTCTTTGAGCTTCTGTTCAGGTTTCTAAAATCGACACAAAGCTTGATTTCTCCGTTTTTCTTCCTTACCCGGACCAAGTTGGTAACCCACTCGGAATATCTCAAGGGGACAATAATTCGGGCATTTAACAACTTCTTCACTTCTTTCTCCATGACAGGGAGCAACATGGGATTTATCTGTCTTAGTTTCTGTCTAAATGGTTTATCCTCTTCCTTTAGTGGGATCTTGTGCTCAATGACAGATGTGTCATAGGTCTTGAGGTCTTCATACATCCATGCAAACACATTGGCAAACTCTCTCAGCAACTCCGTGTACTCGGCCCTCTGTTCACTGTTCAGGCTACTTGATAATCTGACAAACTTGGGCTCTTCCTGTGTGCCAATGTTGCATTTAGTTGTATCAGCATCATATTAATCTGAGACCTTTCCCTTTACTGCCACATCGTTCCCATCGAACAATCTCTCTAAAGGGACTAGTCCTCTTGGGATGCGATTGTTAGGCAACTAGATAATCCGATGATTAGAAATTTTGTTTAAAAACACCTCAGGGTGAGGGTCACCTTCTGGATTGAGATCTTGATCAATGTGCAATGCAGAAAATTCATCCACGGATTGGAGAAACCTCTCAAGCTCTGAATCCTCCTCGAACACCTTCCAATGCTTGACATTGTCCGGCACCGAGGGCCTATATCTTATATCAACATCATTTTTTACCATAGGCGGCAGAGGAAATTTGAGCAAACTAGCTGAGACAGCTAAAGAATCGGCCAAAATGTTTTCTCCCCTCGGAATGAAAGAAATGTTCAAATCCAAGAAGAAATTATCAATAAGATCCCATACTTCATTCCGATAATTTCTGAGCTGGGGATTATTGGCCCGATAAACTTTCTTTACCTGCTGAATAATCAACTCAGCATCTCCAAATATTTCTATCTCTTCAATCCCCATTTCCTTTGCGGCTCTGATACCTAGAACAAGAGCTTCATACTCTGCCACGTTGTTGGTGGCTTCGAATTCCAGCTTGTATGAAAGGGACATGACTTCTTGGCAAGGTGATATGAAAACCACTCCAGTGCCAACGCCTTCGCTAGAAGAAGCTCCATCAAAAAACATCTTCCACATAGAAGGGATTTGAGGGGAAATCGGATGATCAAGGCTGGGATGCTTTCTGATTTGTAAAGATCTTTCAGGGGCATCGGTAAGCTGCAGTAAACTAGACCCCAAGTCGGTGTCAAGCGCAAATATGGGGTGATTGGTAGGGTCTGCTTCATCACTAACAATATAGGCCAGCTGGGCTTCTCTGTATAATCTCCTTTGTTCCCCTCTAAAGACCGGAATGGTGGCATATGTGAGATTCATCTGTAGTGTCCCTCCTAGTTGTTTGATCCACGATCTAGAAAACAACATACCGAATTTGGGTGGAACTTCAGCTACCACAATATCCATGACCACACTTTTCATGGGCAGCTGAAACAGGGAAACTGCCAAGTCTTTGATGACTCCTAAACACTGCACTCTCCTTGAATCGAAAGAATATGAATCATGATAAGTTCTTGTCACCTCCAGTCCCAATTCTTCCATGACTACCTTGGGCATAAGGTTATGTGAGGCTCCTGAATCCATGAGGCAGTTATGCAGTACTTTATCATGTATGTTCAGGGTTGTGTAGAAGGGGGGGGATGAGTCATCTCTGTCTTCTACCATGGGCCTAAGACAATGGATGGTTTTTCATCTTGAAGGTTTACTGAGTCAGAGGGAGGTTGGGGAGACTCGGATTGTAGCAACTTGGAGAGGGATATTTTAAAATCTTCATTTTTTACTAGCTCTGAGAGGGGAACAGGGATCCTAATTTTTTAAATTTCATGTTCAAAATTAAAGGATGGAAGGGGCTTAAGAGCTTCGCTTACCTCGGTGACAGGTTCTTCGACTGTTGGCAAAGCACTATGAGCTCTTTTATCTTTAGTAGTGGTTGTTGTAGCTTTAATAGGTCTTTCTGCTATGAGGGGTTGGTCTAGGCTGTCAAGTTATCCTTCTTTCCTTTTCGACCTGAGATTGTATCTGTTACAGGTGTGGTCGGCCCTTTCTTCTTTACCTAGCTCATGGATTTGAATTTTCATCAGGGATTTCTCATATGCAGACTGAGTCAAATGGGGAAAAGGAGGAGCTTCCTCAACATTGTGAATTTTAGTGTTGAATTCGTCTATCTCCTCGGCTTCCTCATGAGTAACCAGGTTATTTTGGAGAGGGGCTTGAATCCTTTGATCCTCTCTATCCTTTTCCTTTTGTTCCCTTGGGAAGGCCCATGGTCCATTGTTGTTAGGTCTCATGAAACCTCTATTATCAGTGTTCTAAGGATTTCTGTACGTGGGCTTCCTTTCTAACTCCCACCTTTCCATCTTGGCAGCAAGTGATTTTATTGCTCTAGCAGTCTCATCTGTCTACTCGGGTAGGGGAGGGGAACTGGATGAGGAGGCTTCAGGCCTGTTCTTGGACATATTTCTATCACCTGTGCTCCTGAGTCGGTTGACACCCAATATGTTAGATTCTACCTCCACGGCAGCATCCTGCATGAGGGCCAATGTAACAGCTCTCCTCTCTCTCAGCAGTAGGCAGAAATCCAGATCAAAAGTGCTGGAGTAAGTGATCTTAGTAGAGGCTTTGGAGGGCTTTATCTCAGCAGGGATTCTGTTGTACATTTTATTGAATCTCTTGGAGAAATCAGAGATAGACTCTCTTTCCTTTCTCTTCAATGACCCAAACTCCATCATGTAATACATGAAATCCTTTTTATCTCCCCATTGTCTCAAAAAGGCATTGTCTAATGCTTCAATCCCATCAATGGATCCAGGAGGCAGGGCCTTGAACCATTTTCTAGCCTCTCCCTGGAGACTATGAACAAAAATTCTCATCCATACATCCGAGTGCATGATAACATTATCATCTGCGAAGCTATAAAAGGTTGCCAAGTGCTCTTCAGCAGCTATGTCCCCCTCGCCTGTAAACTTGGGCAGCTGCTTGAGGTAACCATCTGCCAGGAGGGCATTGAGGGGCTGAGTTAACACAAGGGGGGCATACCTAGCGGCTATTATAGCTTCCATTCTGGTCATAGGGGGATTAACACCAGCCATAGAAATATTAGGTGGAGGATAACTTGGAGGAGAAGGCATTCGCGAAGGGGCCATGGGAAATGAGTCTCGAAGTGGAGTGAGAAACAAAAGAGGGTCCAAGGAGAAAGATAACGAGCTCAAGTTAGCAGGTGCTCCTCCTTGTGCAGGAGTGGGGAAAAATTCTATGGTCCTAGGTCTACGCCAAGGTTTAGTTTCAGAGGAGAGGGGAGTGACAAGGATTTCTCCCTCCGATCCCAGACCAGGAGGGGAAAACTCAACAGGAACACTCCCAAAATTCAGGAAACAGGAAACTTCAGAAGACAGTCTACTAGGAAACTGAGGCAGAGAGAATGGAGTTTCTACAAAAGGAGACTGCGGATTACCTGGTTTGGTGGTAGCTTCTCCTTCTGAGGCCTTTCCTTTCCCGCGAACTACCTCCTTATCAACTCCGGGTGTAGCTAGAGGCAGCTGAGGATTGGACCGCATGTGTCTACCTCTGAAAGCCACAATGGGCGTGGAAAGTTCGCCACAACGGAGTTGTCACAATGGATTTGTCAAGTGCACAACAACAATCTTGATAATTCTGATATTTGATGCACCTTCAGAATCAGTTGATCGTTTTCGTTCAAACTCGGGGATAATTTTCAACTTCGTCCCCGGCAATGGCGCCATAAATGTTGTCGTCAGAAGTCACTCCTGGATTGCTAACAGGAGAAGAGCCTGACGCCCATCAGTTTTATGTCATGGTTGTTCATAGATGGGTGATCGAATGGAAGGAAGCTCTAAACAATGTGGTTCTAACTCTGAAACTAGGCTAGGTATGAACGAGCAAGCGAGGTCTTGCGTAAACTTCAAACAATGAGCTGTAGTAAAGGGTGAACAGATGGAAGACTTGTATGGAAAGGGTGTGAAGATCTGTTACAAACAGCAGGTTCCTAAAAGATGGTATAAGAAGGCATCTAAACACGAGGTCATCTTGCACTTAAACACCGAAAACCAAAGAATACAATAATGCCACGATAAATCATTTATCATAACAGAAATGCAACAATTCGCATGACTCAGTCAATCACGAACTCTCCTAGCATGAGACGAAAATAAGATGAAGTAAGAAGAACTGTCTGTCATAAAACAAGAAATCTCATATACAGGTACATTAGCTGAAAAATAGAATAGTTGTTAAAACATTACAGTCGGGAGCTCTGCTCAACCATCGATACTACAAAAATGGAAAAACTGCCTACATATACTCCTGAGTCCATTTTGCCCAGTAGAGGCATCTTCTCAATCAAATCTGTCTTCTGTTCCCCTGTGTTACTCTACTTTAATTCAGCATGGCTCGTGCCAGGTGGTAGCTGAGCCCCCTTGAATGTTGACTTGGCGTGTGCAGGTTCTTCTGGCTAGTCGAGGACATGGACATGGCTTTTGTGGAAAAACCAATGCAAAGGACCATCACGGGTGGAATTTCTTCCAGGACCTCCATACCTCACAATTAATGAGTGAGGTAATGTTTCAACCGCCTCCCCTCTACTCCATTCTTTCCAAGCAAGTATCGGGATTGAGATCTAGTCGAACCAGCACTTAGAGAACACAATGATCTCTTCTGCAGCTAAAATCATCGCTTTGGCCTTTTGCACAGCTCCTTCTATCACCTCCAAGTGACCCCGGGCTATGACCCTGTGCTTACTCCTGAAGCGCTTTCGGCGTTTGCAAATGGAAGGAGTAAATCCTTGCTCCTTGTAATCGCGATGAGCGAAATGTTGAGAAGCCTAATCCAGTGCCACACGCTCCTTTAGATCAAAAGGTTCTAAATTCTCCCGACAGCGTTGTGGGTCCCAGGTCCTGGACGCTCTCGCCACTTTGAATCTCGTGGCAAGGAGGAGGCTGGCCCTTGTTCTTCAAAGTTACGAGGGGCAAGGAGGCGATGGAACCCAATCGCGCACCATGTGTCCCTCTTTGATGGATGGCTGAAAATGCTTCGTGGTGTCACGGACCCCAGCTAATATGTTCTTGGCATTTGTGAATATGAAAAAGACAACCTTACTTATAGAAATCGTGATGAGAGATATGCTGAGACGGCTCATTCTGGTGCCACGTGTCCCTTGAATCTAATGGTCCCAGACTCATCCGACGCTTCAGTGGGCCCCAGGTCCTGAACGCTCTCGCTACTTCGCATATCGGGAGATGATGGAGCTACTTTTTGCACGTTGGAGCTGCGATGAACGAGGCGCCAAGATGGCTCTTCTTGGGGCCAGGTGTTATCACTGAAATTTCGTCCGCACAGGGCGACAAGAACTCAACATCATCAAACACAGAAAAACAATCATCCATGGCACAAGGATTAACTCCACAGCACATCAAAAGGGCCAAAACTATACAAAGTTGGCTAAAAAGATTAAAAAGCGCATCGCGCCCATGGTAAACTA
>JASDQU010213828.1:0-12577 GCA_032191745.1 Picea mariana | reverse complement strand
AAAATACATAAAAATAAGTCATGTTTTGAAAGGGAGATACTTGCGTTTGTATGAATTTTAGTAAAATATTATTCAGATATACACAATGGAAAATGCCATACATCTCACAAACATTAATGTTGCAAAAGAAATACACAAAAAATAAAGGAAATATGTGTTGCAACTTGTTTGTTCTTTTATGGTTGTGTGAATTTATTTCTTCTTGCACAGGGTCAGTTCTCTTCATAAATAACACTTTCCACAAGTTCTTCCTAGTCCCTATATCCATATTTCACTTCAATTTTTCATTCATATTTCCCCCCTCTGTATTGAAATTGAGGATAAATTCTAAATAAAATAAAGGGAAGAATTGAGACTATATTATTTGTGATGAGTTACAAGATAGATAGTTGGTGTATCATATACTCGGGGTCAACATGAATTTTTATGAGTCAATCCCTTAGTCATGATTTCAAAATCATTGAAATTAATTAATTTATTTTTGAGTGAAGTAAGGAGTGACAGAATTGCAATTGGTTGATCATGCAATGAGGCTTGGAAGATGAAGATAATTCATACTGTGTGTTTTTATGGTGATCAATGGAACATGTGACATTAAATGTCCCTATCATTATATCACTTTACCCTCATTACAAGCCCTTCATGATCCCAAAAACATTTTTTTTTAAATCCCATGTTCAAATAGTAAGTGATTGTTGATAAAAGGAAGAATAAATTTATAGTTGAGTTTGAATTAAGTATGTCTCTCCTTGATTTATTGCTTGATATTTGTTGCCAACAAAGCTTAATCTAAATTATATTATGTAATTGTATTTGGTTTTTATCGACCATGGTGATATACTCTAACCCTATTTTAAACTCTAGATGAGCTTCTTTAGTAGAGGAAGTGGTGGAAAAGGTAGGGGAGATGACAAAATGAATTTTGGATGCATAAGAGACTCAGGTTTTCAATCCACTTTGATGACGATTCTGCGGAAGTTAGTCGGTTGTTTCAGACATGATTATTAAATATGGTAGGAATATGAGTCTTCCAACCACATTCTCCACCCGAAATACCATCGATCCAACCTCATATGAGTATCTTTGGAATCCATGTACACTGTCATGTTTCATTTCCACTTGAGGTCCCAGTTAATGATGGGTGGAATACTATTATCCACCCCCCTCAGTATCAAGCTCAGGGATGACCCTATTCCTCATTTTCATTACCACCACCTCCCATAAAAAGATCTATTGTCCATATTTCCATAGAGACTTCTCATTCTCAATCCACTCAGCCATCTAAAAGCCTTAAGTCTCAAGATCAAGAACCCAATTCTAGTAAAGATAAGAATCCTGATAAATCTGTTGAGTCAGAACAATTAGTCATGTTGGATAGGAAGTTTTGGAATATAGGTTTGAGAAAAAATTATAAGTACAGAAGAAGTGCGCAAAGGAGAAGAAGAAAGATGAGGAAGTGTGCATATGAGATGCATCGAGAAGGATAATGCACAGTAAGAAGAGTAAAACATAGAATAAAGCAAAGAGAAGAATAAAAGAAGGAGAAGGAAGAAGATGAAAAGGAAATATGACATCTCAACATTCTAAGGATAAAAGGACGCGTAAAAGCAACATGAAGTTGGAAAAGTAGAAGAAAGAAGTTGAACAACTAGTTAATTGAATTAGCCATGCAATGTAATTGGTTTTTGGGATGAACCAAGTATGGTTTTAATCCCTAGATTTGATGGATAAATATGTAACTGATTGGGAGACTAGGGGTTCCATTCTATGCTATGTTTTTGGCTTCATTTTATCTATTTGTTAATGTAAGGGATGATGCACAAAGAGAGAGGATTTTACTACAGAGCAGCTAGGTTAGGAGAAGAGAAATATGTCCATAATACATCTATGTAAGTGCATTGCACAAGCCAGAACTTAACGAAGCCATATTAAAGAAACCAACCATTGTGGATGTAGCCCAAAATTGGGTGAATTGTGTTAAATGTTGTGTGACATGTCTTTTATCTGATTTCTGATGAATTCTATCTGGATGCATAGAAGATTAGTTTTATATTATGTTTAATCTTTGTGCAATAATAATGATTGTTACAATGACAAGTTTATGCAATACTATGGAATATATTGACCATAAGAATCTGAATCACTAAGTAAGTTAATCCAAAACAAGGGAATAATTAAGTGTACAGAACTAATAAGGAAGAATGAACATAATGGTTACCTCCTATTTTCCCTATACTGCAGAAACTTGGTTCTCGTAGTCCTTATATATACTTGAGGGAAGACCTCATATTCACAAGTGGGTGATGTCGAAAGGGCCGATTTCTAGTGGGTTTTGTTGGTCATAGATAAACTGAACCTAGAGTCTCACAAAACACGTGCAGCGCCAACAAATGGTTTGATTTCTAGGACCCATAATTTGCGATTAAGGGAATGTTTTGGAGCTCGAATAAGAAGGAGATATAAAAATGGTTGGAAAGGAAGGAACGATAATTTTCTGGACATGAGAACATAAATAATCATATGAGTGAAAAACAATGGATGCAAAGGTAAGTGTACACAAATTTGCATGAAATTTTCTTTTGCAAATTTCCAATTATTCTGACTTAGTGGATAGAAATATTAGTGGAGACAACTGGAAGGTACAAAGTTGCAACGCCAAGGAATTGGACTCCTGAATTGGTAATACAGTTGAATTATGTAATTAACCCAACTACTCATGCAATTTATTTTTTGTTGGATAGCATCTTATAATATCCCTCGGATGAACCCAATTGTAAATGTAATGTATGAGTACTTAAGCTAGTGAGTTGTTTTGGCATCATTTTTGTAATGCACCTTTCATGGCATAGTGCTCACATGTACTGCGTAGTAAAATGATGTAGTGTACACATAACCGAATACCATGTGCAGTAACTAAAGTGCGTGCAATATGGGGATCAACGAACCTCATGTATATGATATGTATTATAGGCTGGTGAGCCAGATATGATAAGATGGGATGCTTATGTTTTGGAATTAGGCCAGTGCGCCTAGYTGTTAAAGGCCAATGCACCTATTTTGTATATGTCTCATGACTAATATAAAATACATYGTTGCATTCARACTGACCAYGATAAAAGAGATGGGGGACTAAACTTCACCAATTAGGGAAATGGAAAGCCAAAAATGAATATTATATTAATATTTCTTTAAAACATAAAGTATGGATAAKTATTTTATCCTAAGTTCTAAAGTTGGGGACAAGTGGACCAAAGTAGCTTCCAACATGACAAGTGTCAAGTTAAGTACATGCATACATATCGTGGGGAATTAGATCTTTGGACACCTTCACCATCATTCCAACGAACATCCTTACCATCATTATCACAATAATTCTTACAAGGATCTCGCCTATGATTCCTTCCATCATTCAGTCATCCAGTCAATGATTTCATGACCATTTTCACTCATGCATTCAGTTATCATTCATACATTCATTTCACTCTATCTGATCCTATTTCCATAACCATTTCTTGTTCGTGTACCTGGTTATCTTGGGAGAGGGATTGAACAAGCGGGTTGTAAGGCTTGTGGGAAATTGAAGAGGTGGGTTGTCAGGCCCGTGAGAAATTCTCTGAGTGAGAGAATTGTTGGGGAATTGATTCCTGAAGGTGCTAAACTACAACTACAGTGCTCTGAGACTTTCGATCTGACCTGTTGCTGAAGACCTGGAAGGGAAGTGGGGCAGCTGAGGGACTATAGAGAAGAGAAGGGGCACACTTCCTTGGGTCAGGTAGGAATGTGGAGAATGAGAGACTATAGGTTGTTAGTTGAGTGAGAACCTGAGACAGAGTCTTTCCTATTGTCTATGAGCCTTTAGCCTGGTTAGGAATTCCTTTACCCGGGTGGAGTTTAGTCCCAGCTCGAGGGTGACTCACTGTTGAGAGTGATGAACAATGTAGTCTAAGGATGGGAGGTTTGTGGACGATTTGTACGTAGTTGGTGACAATATTTCCAAGATAAGTATCAATCGTGTGATAAATTTACATGCTGCATTGTTATTTACGTGCTTATGTTACAATTTATCATATGTGTGATTATAATTGTCTGTATGTTTATGGGTATTTCCCTGTATATGTTGCATGTCTATGTTTACTGTTATTTCAGTATGAAAACATATATTTACAGAATGTGATCATTTGTGTACGTTTATATGTAAATATTCTGCAAGAGTGTTGTAAGTATATGTTATAATTGCATGCAGTTTGAAGAGAAAACTTATGTGACATAGCTCAGTTGAATACTGGGTATGTTACATTATGTTCCGCAGGGAGAGAACGAAAGTGTTTTCTCGTGCAGCCTGGCCTTTGAAGGATGGGAATGTTACAAGTATGGTTTCAGAGCTAAGTAAAGCATCTAAGGAGTGGCATGCCTGGCCGGTGTGAGGTCGGGGATGTTATAGTATGGTATCAGATCTTCAGTTCCAACACTGAGCCTAGATGGCCCGGAAAGGTTTAGTTGAAGTGAATATTCACAGAAGATTAAATTTTGAAGTGGCCAAATTTTCAAGTCACAAAGCATCCAAGGAAAATTTTGGCACCACGTGGAAAATGTTGGCGTGCAGGTGTGCACGGTAAATTATGGCACATCGTGGAAGAATATTGTGTGTGGATGCAGGCGTTGAATTTAGCATTTGTGGGGTGAGCACACACATAGTAATGTTCACGTGGTGTGCACAACATTGTAAACCACAGAAAAGTGGGTTGGTGCACGCATAGAATGAGTATAATTTGTCTCGCGGCAGTGTATTTGATGGTGCACACAGATTATTGTGTGTGGTGGGGCATATTGAAATTTAGCATGGTGCAATGCATAGGGAGAAATGCATGTGGAATATCAGTGTGCGATACCAAAACTGTGCGCAGTGGATATTGGCGCACAATGAAAAAGTAGTGCGCGCAAGTTATTAGTGTGACAGAGAAGAAATGCATAGGGGATATAGGTGTGAGGAAGAATGATTTACCTTGTAGTGTTGTTGTGCACGATAAATATGGGTGTACAGGTTGAATTTTTGTGTGCGTGAAGTCGTTTGGAAGGCTATGAGTCTGAGTTAAGAAAAATAAATAAAAATTGCATGATATTAGAGGAAAAAGAAATAGACAACCGCATCGGATCATTATTTAAAATGAATTCAGAGTTGGTTGTGAAGAAATAAATATAATCTAAAGTGTTAAGCTGAGAGCATCTCAGAAATGAATTCCGATCTTTATATTCCTCTGATTCAGACAGATGGAAGTGAAATATAAGCTTACAAGAAAAACGTACTATGAAATAAAATAAGACTCATGACACCACCAGTTAGAATCTTGTAATAAATAGTCCAAAGTCCGCTTCTTCATTTATATAATCGTATTAATCCAAAAATTACAAAAAAAAGGAAATGATAACAGTTATCATATTGTAAAAAGGACCGTTTAAGAATAGGCCTATCATCTCTGGAATCCCTTACCTCTTCTACCCCCTTGTTCCAAAATTCGTTGAAATATACCTAATTTTAGTTGAGGACACATTTCATCTTAGCGATCTCCTCCTTTAAAGAATCTAACCAAACCAGTTGATTCTATCCAACACTTTCAGTCATTTCAGCTGTGGTTTCCTTCTTCTACTGCTTGCTCCTTTTCTTCTTAGAAGTTGGCCTGTTGATGACTAAATCCTTCATAATGGGATTCAGCCTGGCTTCCAATGTAGATTCGGTGGTAGGTTCTATGCAAAACTTAGTCGCTAGTATATGCACGACTACCCTTTACTCCTTATTCACAGGAAAGTCTAGCATGTTACCCGAATAATCAGTCTCACTGGATTTAGCCTTGTCCATGTACCTCAGTTTGTGGATACCAAAATGATTTTAAAAAGAGCAGAAAGTCAAGCAATTTGGAGATTACTCTGTTTATGGATAAATTGATGTCTCCATACTTGAGGATTAGTAGTTATAGAATCCCAATTATGAAGCACATACAAACTATGTACATGTGTGTTGGATTTCCATTCTCGGCTAATCCATTTCAAATGATTAGCTTTTGAGTTCGTTATATGGTGGTGTTTAACTAACGTCATACAATTGTGAAGTACCAAACGAGTGAAATGGGGTGATCTGACTAGCCATCGCTCATTCCACGAGTGGTGGTTTTGACATTTTGAAACACGTGATACTGTGTCTTGCCAAAAGTTGTTTTGGCAAACCGCCTTTTGCCCAGATGTATCTATGAATGTTCTGCGTGTCTATGTTCTCATGACTTAGGTCTTCTCTAAACTTTTCATGGTGATAACACCAAGAAATCAGGAGAGATAATTTTGATATATATATGGAACCAAAATGGTTCATATTTTTCATGAATTGTTGAATTGTTAACCTAATAAGTTTCGATGGCTGCACGTTTTGCATAATTAACAAGAACTAGATTAGATCAGATCAGTGAAAATTCCATAAGAATGGAAGAGGCACAAGGGAATTACAGTCATCTAGATGAGAGCAGAGGGATGGGTGTCCATTTGGGCATTGAAGGAAAAAACTCCAATGGACATGGAGAAGAAAGGAATGAAAACATGAATATGGAAAAGACCATTAAAAATTTGCAGAAGGATGTCCAAATCCATAAGGATGATAATGAAAGGATTATGAGAGCTGAGAGCAGTAGGATGAATTCAACATGAAGTTATTGGAGGGATTGAACATAATAGAAAATAAATTGGTTAAGGAGAGTGGCTCAGGAAAATCTGGAAGTCACAAGCCTTCGAATGAGAAAAAAAAATAAAGAAGTGTTAGCAAACACCACCATCATTCCCCATGGCATTCCAATAAGAGAACATGAAACAAATCAAGTCCATCCCTTGTCAAAAGGCATAAGAGGTCTGGAGTGGATGAGTTATGAGGATAAATGAACAAAATCAAACCTCCTACATTTGATGGTGAACACAAGAAGGATGAAGATGCAAAAACATGGTTGTTGGGCATGAGAAAGTATTTTCAATTGCATAATTATTATTTTCATGCAGAGGGTAGAATCGCTATCTATCAATTCAAAGGAAAGGCATCCATGTGGTGGGATTAGCTTGTGCAGGTGCAACACATTAAAGAAAAATGTATTACTTGGAGGGAATTCAAGAAGTATTTTGAGAAGAAATTCTTGACTAAGAGATACTACGACAAGAAAACGAAAGAGTTCTTTGAAATCAAGATTGGAAGTATGACCATAGATGAATATGAGAGAAGGTTTCTAGAACTAGTGAAGTATGTCTCATTCATCAAGGATGAGACAGTCAAAATTCAAAGGTATTTGAGTCGATTTCCATCATTCATCAGTGACAAAATATAGTATGATGAACCCAAGACATTGGAAGAGACCATAAGGAGAGATAAATGCCTATATGATCAACAGAAAGCAAGTCCAAATTTCCAAAAGGCTTGGGAAGACAAAAATAAATTCAATATGGATCATAGGGAAAAGGGAGCTAAGCCACCATTCTTCGGAAATAATCCACAGGGATAGAAAACGCCTAAAGAACCCAAAATGATTGATAGGGAGTCAAGGGCCAAGACAACCACATATTCAATGTTGTGGTTATAAAGGAGATCATAGGTTCAGACATTGTCCTCACAGAAGTGAAAAAGGAAGGGTTGTTCACAATGTACAACTAGCTGAAATAGTGGAGGACATGGGAAAATATATACCAAGGATCTATGAAACCTTGGACAACAAGTGAGCAGAGTATCTATCCCACATGATTGAAGTGGAAGGTATGATCAACAATCAAACCATTGTTATTTTAATTGATTCAGGATCTAGTCATAGTTATATAGACCCTAAGATGGTGGAAAGTTTGCATTCCCCAAGAAGCAAGCATGGGAAATCCTGGTTGGTGCAGTTGGCTATAGGAGCCAAAAGAAAAGTTAATGATATGGTTAAGTCATGCCTCATGGACATGAATGGACTGAACATCAAGGCAGATTTGAACATCTTGCCTTTAGGTTCCTATGACTGTCTAATTGGGATGCATTGGTTGGACCAAAATCATGCTCTCCTAGACTGTCATAACAAAGAATTTACTTGTTTGGATGAGGAAGGGAAACTAAGGAAAGTGCAGGGAATTCCTAGAACAATAACCATTAGAGAAATTTTAGCATTGCAGCTGAAGAAATGTTACAGAAAAGGATGTCAAATATTTGCAGCTCATATAGAAGAGACACCTAAATATAAGGAGCCAAATTTGGAAGATTATGTAGTCCTGGAACAATTTGAAGATGTGTTCAAGGAAGTACTAGGACTACCCCCAAAAAGAGACATTGATTTCTCTATAAATCTAATGCCTAGATCAATGCCAGTGACAAAGACTCCTTACAAAATGAGTACACCAGAATTGAAGGAGTTGCAAATGCATCTTGAAGAACTTCTGAAGAAGGGGTATATATGCCCAAGTGTGTCACCTTGGGGTGCCCCACTCTTGTTTGTGAAAAAGAAATATGGAACATTAATATTGTGCATTGACTTCAGACAGTTGAATAAAGTGACTGTTAAGAACAAGTATCCTCTGCCAAGGATTGATGATCTCTTTGATCAATTGAAGGATGCAAAGATATTTTCAAAGATAGATCTCAGATTAGGATACCATAAGGTAAGGATTAAGGAAGAATATATCAGCAAGACCTCCTTCAGGACAAGGTATGGTCATTATGAGTTCACAGTGGTTCCATTTGGGTTGTCAAATGCAACAGTTGTTTTCATGTGTTTAATGAAAGGTGTTTTCCGAGAATATTTAGACAAGTTTGTCATTGTCTTTTTGGATGACATTCTTATATATTTTAAGTCAGAGGAAGAGCATGAATATCATTTGAGTATGGTGTTGCAAGTATTAAGGGGGCATCAGTTGTATGTCAAATTGAGCAATTTCCTATTTTATCAGAAACAAATTCATTATTTGGGGCATATCATTTCAAAGGATGGGATATCAGTGGATCCTAAAAATATAGAAGCCATTAGAGAATGGTCAACGCTGAAGAATGTGACAGAGGTAAGATCATTCATGGGTCTTGTAGGCTACTACAGAAAAATTATTGAAGGATTCTCAAATATTGCACACCCAATCACTTCCTTGCAAAGAAAGGGGGTGAAGTTTCAGTGGACATTGGTTTGCAAAAAGAGTTTCCAATGCTTGAAACAATTATTGACAAGTGATCCAATATTAACGATTGCAGACCCAAATGAAGACTTCATTGTATGAATAGATGCATGTAATGAAGGACATGGTGGAGTCCTCAGTCAAAATGGGTTTGTCATATGTTATGAATCAAAGATGTTAAAGGAGCATGAAATAAATTATGCCACTCAGGATTTGGAGTTGGCAGCCATAGTGCATGCCTTGAGGAAATCAAGACACTACCTCATGGGAAAAAGGTTTGAGCTAAGAACAGACCACAATGGTCTGAAATATTTATTTGATTAGCCAAATCTAAATGCTAGGCAAAGCAGATGGTTATAATTTTTAAGAGAATGTGACTTTGATATAAATCATATCAAGGGGAAAGAGAATAAAGTGGTTGATGTACTCAACAGGAGGGTGCATGAATTACATGCTAAAGCCATTAGCATGTATCAGACTGATATTAAAAGAAAAATTCTAGAGGCTGCAAATGCAAATCTGCAATACAGAGAATTGGTAGCAAAGCTACAATAGGGTAAGATACCACAAAAGGTGGATAATTATAATTTGGGAATAGATGGAATACCATTGCACAAGAACATAATTTTCGTTCCAAATGTCTAGGACTTGAAACGTATTATTTTTCTTGAAATTCATAATGTTCCTTATGTAGGGAACCCTGGATATCAAAAAATCATGGCAGAGATCAAGAGCCATTACTTCTGGCCAGGTATGAAGATAGATATCACTGAATACATTGCTAGATGTATGGAATGACAGAAAGTTAAATCTGAGCATAGGCACCCAACAAGGTTGCTGCAACCTTTTCTCATTCCTGAATGGTAGTGGGAAGTGGTGACAATGGATTTTATTATAGGATTTCCTAGAACAAGCAATCTGCATGATTTGATCACAGTAGTGGTGGACAAGATTACAAAATCTGCCCATTTTATTCCACTGAAAACTACTCACAGGGAAACAGATGTTACTCATATTTTCATGAAGGAAGTGGCATGATTGCACAAAATTCCTAAAACAATTGTGTCTGACAGAGACCTGAAATTCACCTCGAATTTATGGAAAGGATTGTTCAAAGGATTTGGAATGAATCTGAACTTTAGTACATCTTATCATCCTGAGTCTGATGGATAGATGGAGGGGGTGAACAGAGTGATAGAAGACATACTGAGAATTTATGTGATGGAAAAACCATCAAAATGGGAAGACTACCTACACTTGGTAGAATTCGCTTACAATAATGGGTATCAAACATTGTTGAAGATGAGCCCATTTGAATCACTTTATGACAAAAAGTGAAATAATCTAGTGAGCTGGGATAATCTAGCTAATAGGACAGTAGTTGGGTCAGAGTTGCTCAAGGAGATGGAGGACCAAATGATAAAAATTATGCAGAATTTAAAATCTTCCCAAGACAGGCAGAAAAGTTATGCCGATAAGAGAAAAACCCACAGAGAGTTCAAAGTGGGTGATCATGTTTTCTCGAAGGTGAAAGCTAACAGGAGTTCCCTAAATTTGGGAAGCTGCGCCAACTTGGCAGCCAGATTTTGCGGGCCATTTGAAATCCTAGAGAGGATTGTCCCAATTGCTTATATGATTGCATTGCCTGCATCTATGTCTGTTCATAATGTATTCCATGTATCATTGCTAAATAAATAAACACCTGATGTTAATCATGTTATTGATTGGAATGTGATTCAGGTGGAGCAAGAAGGCACTTTTCAAGTGCATCCGGTGTGAATTATGGAACAGAAAATAAAGCAGCTCCGGAATCAAGCCATAGGGCTTGTAAAGGTCCAATGGACTTGGTATGGTCCTGAGGATGCTACTTGGGAGAATGAGGATCCAATTTGGACATAATACCCACATCTTTTTGAGAATTTTTTAAAACTTTGTTGTATATGGGTATATGATGCATTGAGGATAGTGTATAAATAAGGGGAGGGGATTGGAATATCCCTCGGTCGAACCCAACTGTAAATGTAATGTAAGAGTACTTAAGATGGTGAGTTGTTTTAACATCATTTTTATAATGCACCTTTCATGGCATAGTGCGCACATGTACTGCATAGTAAAATGATGTAGTGTGCACATAACTGGATACTGGGCACAGTAACTAAAGTACGCGCAGTATGGGGGTAAACGAACCTCATGTATATGATATTTATTATAGGCTGGTGAGCCAATTATGATAATCTAGGTATCTTATGTTTTGGAATTAGGCCAGTGCGCCTAGATGTTAAAGGCCAGTGCACCTATTTTTTATATGTCTCATGATTAATATAAAATACATCGTTGCATGTAGACCAACCACAATAAAAGAGATGGGGGACTAAACTTCACCAGTTAGGGAAAGAGAAATCGAGAAAGGAATATTATATTAATATTTATTTAAAACATAAAGTATGGATAATTATTTTATCCTAAGTTCTAAAGTTGGGGACAAGTGGACCAAACTAGCTTCCAACATGACAAGTGTCAAGTTGGGGACATGCATACATATCATGGGGAATTAACTCTTTGGACACCTTCACCATCATTTTGACGAACATCCTTGCCATCATTCTCATGATCATTCTTACAAGGATCTCACCTATGATTCCTTCCATCATTTAGTCATCCAGTTAATGATTTCATGACCATTTTCACTCACACAGTCAGTTATCCTTCAAACATTCATTTCACTCTATCAGATCCTCTTTCCATAACCATTTCCTGTTGGTGTACCTGGTTATCTTGGGAGCGGGATTGAAGAAGTGAGTTCTCAGGCCCATGGGAAATTGAAGAGGCGGGTTGTCAGGCCCATGAGAAATTATCTGAGCAAGAGAATTGTTGGGGAATTGATTCCTGAAGGTGCTAAACTACAACTACAATTCTCTGAGACTTCCGTTCTAGCCTGTTGTTGAAGCCCTGGAAGGGAAGTGGGGCAGCTGAGGGATTGTTGAGCAGAGAAGGGGCACACTTCCTTGGGTGGGACAGGCATGTGGGGAATGAGAGACTGTAGGTTGTTAGTTGAGTGAGCACCTGAGACAGAGTCTTTTCTGTTGTCTATGAGCCTTTAGCCTGGTTAGGAATTCCTTTACCTGAGTGGAGTTTAGTCCCAGCTTAGGGGAAACTCACTGTTGAGAGTGATGAACAATGTAGTCTAAGGCTGGGAGGTTTGTGGATGTTCTGTATGTAGTTGGTGACAATGTTTCCAAGACAAGTACCAATCATGTGATAAATTTACATGTTGCGTTGTTTTTTTTTTTGTAAATACAGTAATTATATTAAGCTTCAAAAAACAAAAAAGGAACTAACAGAGTCAGCAGTCTGGTTTACAGCCGGGCCGAAATTACTGGACTGCCTCCTCTCGGAGGAAACCAGTCCAGCCGACCCGCTGACC
>JASDQU010213827.1:0-15607 GCA_032191745.1 Picea mariana | reverse complement strand
AAACCCTAATCCATTGACTCGGAGTATTCAACAACCTTAATTCCTTAACTGAAACTAGAAAACCACTGGTGAAAACCATGTGCCAAAAAACCACCAAAAAAATGAACGCAAAAAAATGCCAATTTTTTTTTCCAGTGGCACTACCCCAAAACCCCCTTATGACACCCCAGGTAAAGAGGGGCTAGCACCCCCCTGCGTACCTAGCGCAACGTGAAAGATATATATATATGTGAAAATAATATAGAACATACCTGACACTACTATTGGACTAACATTTAAGATAGCCCAATAGCCATCTAGGGGTATGCTTTTTACTTCCTCAACCCGCAATTATGATAGGGTTTTGGACCTTCTAGAATCTTCTTGAAATTACATAAATTTTTATCCCCATATGCATGTGTAATATGGGTTGACATGGAATCCTATTGTACCATGGTGGTCAACAAGATAGGTCAACTTATAGGATGCATAACTTTTTCATTATTGGAAAGGTCTTGATGTGTAAAACAATTTCACGGGGCCCAATATAATTTGGGAAAGTTTTAATCGCCCCAAATTCCATTTTATTCTCAAAATGGATCTCTAGGTTCCAGACCCCAATTTTCCAAACTTGGACCTGCCACTAACATGACCATATTCCTCCAATTTTTCCACTCTGAAAGCATCGATACAGATGAAAAATAATATAATGATCCAATCTAGATCAAGTATAACTACTACTACAATATTTTGAGGCTATAATTTGATGAATGCCTATCATTGTATAGAGTAAGTTGTGTTGAACTTGGATTTTCATCCAACTATTATAGGTTAAAATAAATTTATGAGTATACTTTAATTGAAGGGGGTAGTTTGGTTGCAACATGCATATGTTGGTCAAGCCATTGCAGGTAAGGAAACCTATTGATAAATGATTAGAGATGAAAAAAATAAATATTTCGAGTAGGATTATTAGGTCCATGATAGGTGGTATCAGAGCTCTATTGGATTCTCTTCACCATGTTTCAAAAGGAAGAAGTAGGTTGGGAGGGTAGTTTGACTAGTTTTATACAACTTTGTAATCATTTTTGGTCAAGAACTTTCCTATAAGGTTTGGATGCTCATGGAGGTAACATATAGCACAAATGTTGGAGCGACCCCTTCAATGGTTTTCCAAAATAGTGTTGATAGGCACTGGAGATTGGATGAAGGAGGAGGATGAATTTGAGCTATTTCTATTGGCTATGGTTGTTCTTGGAGCATCTTGTCCAGGTGTCCCAACACACCTTAGAGTGAACTTCAACCAAGGGAATATGCATACAATAGTCATATAGGACACATTCTAGAGTTTCTTGGGTTCAAGTGCAATTAATCCTAGGAATTCCCCCACAAACCTATTAAAGATGGAAGTGCTTGGTATCTATTTTCATGCCACTTCAGGAAAATTAAATCTTATTTTTCTTCTTTTTTATATTTATTTCCTTTAACAAGTTGTGTACAACATTATTCTATGGATGAAAGGGAGAATACCTTCTTGGGGGAGTCTTTGCAGTAAATAGGTTCTTTGGTTGGTAACCAAGGATAAATTTCCCATCAAATATGTTATGTGGATTTGATCATCAATGGACTGATAGTACATGCATTCATGGATATCTATTCCTCACACAAATTCCTAAAGAAGGAGTTTTCAAGTGAACTTAGGCTTAGAGTTAGACCATGCGTTGCTTCAGTCAAGGTGGTCAATTACAATTCTAAAGAAGGTTGCATCTATAGTTCACATACAAATGGATAAGTGGAAAGGCCATGAAAATTTTGTAGTATTGCAAATGGATGACTTTGAAGTCATTATTGGGAAAGAATTCCTAAGGAGAATGTAGTCAATTATCATGCCATTTGTGAACATATTGGTGATACTTGGTGAACAAAATACTTGTGTTGTATGGACAAAAATAAGGACGCTACATGGAAAGGGTGTAGATTATCTATGTGCTTAACATGAAGAGGGTAGCTAGGTGCCCATAATCACAACATTTTGTAACAATCATTAAGGAAGTTGATGAGGGTGGAGTGAGAATACCTATTCCACCAAGACATGCTGATGTGATGGATGAGTTTGTCGATTGGATGTATAATTTGCTGCCAAAAGTGATACCACCTATGTGCATTGTTGACCATTGTATTACACTTGAACTGGGGTTGCAACCTCAAGCTAGAGCTCCATATCAAATTTATTGACCCAAGTTGGAAGATTTGAGGTGATAGTTGATTGAAATTGTTAATGTTGGATTCATCGGGTCTTCTAGGTCATCACATGGCACACCAGACCTATTCCAAAAGAAGGAAATCCGAGAATTGAGGATGTTCTTATAATACCACATGTTGAACAAGTGGACCATCAAAAAATGGTACCCCTTACATTTGGCCATGGATTTATTTGGAAATTTGTCTAAGGACAAGGTTTTCGCATGATGGAAGATTGGTTGTCGTCATTGATGTCAACCCTAGTTATGGGTTTTGGACTGCAATATTGATGAAGTTATTTGGACATGAAGGACAATGCACATGCAGATAAAACACCCATGGATGGATAGTATACATCATGTTGTTTTTGGTGGTATGTGGCATGTCACGTGGATCCTCATGGTTGAGGAGAAATGAATTTTTGAAGATGACAAAGTGAATTGAAGAAGGAAGTACATGTAGGCCCTGAAGATAATTAAACAAAATAATTACAAAACAAGAAAGTGTCAGGTCGGCCCTAATATTAAAAGAAAGTGACATAAATGGTATAAACACATATGATTATACATTAATTTAATACACAAGTCTAATTTCAGAGGAAATCAGAAGTAAAGAAGGCCAAATTTCAAGGGAGGATGAAGTATTTGGGTGATGTGTTCTAAGGTATGTTATTTTCAGGTCATCTTACCATTTTCACTATAAATTTATTTCTAGAATGATTCATATGGTGAAAGTACTATAAGATTGAGAAGACATGTCAAGGTACCTGTGGTAAAAGTTTCAGTTCTTGATTCACTATAATTATGGAGATACACTTTGTGGAAGATAGGGTTTTTGACCAGTCCTGAAGCTAGTCAATAAACAGGTGTTCTGGGTAAAACAGTCATAACTTCTTCATAGAGAATCCAAATGATGTGGGACCATTTGCATTGGAAATAGTACAGAATTTGGTTTCTTTTATGCGAGTTTCACAATCTTATGTTAAATATTGAGCGCGGGGCATTTTGTACAAGTTCGGTCTCCTGAATAAACCAGAATTGAATAAGGTCTACCATTCTTTCTATAACTTCCTTTTGGGGAGGATTCAAGGAGTAAATCTTGGAGAAGTTTTATAAAATACATTGATTAATATTATCTATAGGATCAGAGTATTCCAAGAATTGAAGAATTGCATAAGTTGAAGAATTTTCATGAAGCCTTATCAGGTTCTATGTGATGGTTGGTTGATGGTGATGATTTAATGTAAAGTTTTATTATCTCTCATATATTCTTGGGTGGAAGGAAGGGGAAAGGATGGAGAGTCAAAACCTCTCTTGATATTGGAGGATTGTGTCTTCCTCTTGGAGGTTTATCCCTCCCTTTACATTTGGAAGNCCTTTGGAAGTCATTACTTCCCTTGAACAATAACTATTGATTATTTCTCATATATTGTGCATGGTGTACTGTGGTGTATTGGTGTAACTCTTATACTATTGTTCATTTTTCATTGGATATAATTGAATGGTTTAAGTATAAGTTGAAAACGGTTTTAAATTTTACTTGATATTGATTCACCCCCCTCTCAGTATCAACATCTCAAAGATAGACATGAGGAAGACATACTACCAAGTAAGAATTGCGAAGGGAGATGAGGAAAAGACAATGATGGTGACAAGGTATGGAAGTTTTTAATTTCTTGTTATTATTTTTGTTTTATGCAATGCTACAGATACCTTTTTCACCTTGATGAATGATGTGTTTAGACTGTTCTTAGATAATTTGGTGGTTGTCTACCTATATGACATTGTGGTATTAAGTGAAAACATGGAAGACCACAAGAAGCATTTGGAATAAGTATTTGAGGCACTAAGGTAGAAATATTTGTACTTGAATAAGTCCAACTATGTCTCTGGGTAGACAAAAATTATATTCTTAGGCCAATGGATTGGAAAAGGATGCATCCACATGGATCCTATGAAGATAAGTGTGATTGAAGATTGGGAGGAACTAAGAATAATTCATGAGGTAAGAAGTTTCCTTGGTTTGTCTAACTATTATGAAAAATATGTAAAAGGTTACTCTAATATTTTGGCACCACTTAGTGACTTGTTGAAAAAGAAAAATCCATGGAATTGGTTGGATAAGTTATAGGGAACATTATGCAAATTGAAACATAGAATTGTGTTGGCACTTGTGTTGAAGCTGCCAGAATTTGAGTAGTCAATAGAAGTGTAGACAAATGCTTTAGATTTTTCCATTAGAGGCATTTTGACGTAGGAGGGTCATCCAATGTCCTATGAGAGAATAACGTTATAGGATCATAAATTAAGTTGTGCTACTCATGAGAAATAGATGACTGCATTTGTACATTCTCTACAATCATGGACACACTACTTGTTAGAAAACCATTCATTGTGAAGATGGAAACTGTGGAAAAAAGTTAATTTTCCACCCAATCGAAGTTGTCACCTAAGAATGCACAATGAAAATATTTCTTGGAGGAGTTTGACATAACCATTGAATATTGACTAGGTAAGTGTTTTGTCTCTTTTGTCACTTGGGTGAGAAAAAATGACAATTTAAGTGCTAACTAGGTTGAGATAGCACCACACAATTTTTTTAAATGTTAGTATTGAACCATATTCATAATCATCTTGAATGTGGTTTTAGCTTGTGTTGCTGAAAGAAGAATGATGGGAATCAGTGTTGAAGAAAGTTCCTAAGAAGTATAGTATCGTTGAAGGTTACAAAAAAAACCACTGAGGATTCTCCATGAAGATGTGCAGGTTAAGGAGGTTTCAAATGATGAAGATTTCTAAGAAAATGTCCGAGTAGAATATGATGCCGTGAAGATGAATCATGAAGGAAGTTGTTGAGTTGGGAAGCTCATTAACATGTTGCTGATAAAGAAAGGAGAATATTTCAAATATCCTAAGGAAGAAGACATGTTGTAGAATATTTTTAGAACAGTGAAGGTTGTTGAGGACCGAGTGTGAAGGTGTTGCGTGTATAAGAAGAATCTTGAAATGTTTCTATGGTAATTTTAAAGAATTTGAATATGTTGACAGAATCCCTGATTGAGGCAGTTTGCATGTGGTTTTGGATTGAGTCAAGGGAGTTGTAACATGGGAGCATGTGACTCCATGTTGTGTAGCTTCAAGCATGATTGGTTGGCTATAAGAAAGAGACTTTGTTCACTGCATGAAAAAGGGTAGTGGGATGTCTTGGATTGGACGTGACTCAAATCGAGTTGGAAGGTGATGTGGATTGAGTCAAGGGAGGTGTAACATGGGATCATGTGACTCCATGTTATGTAGCTTCGAGCATTAGTGTTTGGTTGCACCAAAGGAACTTTGTACACTGCATGAAAAAGGGCAGTGGGATGTCCTGGATTAGACCTGACTCAAATCCAATTGTGCAGGTGATGCATGACTGAAAAGAACCTAGCTAGTGCTTGTAGTAATTAAGAAAGAGAGACAGATAAGGTAGTAGTACCAGAAGTTGAGCTAATGCATAACGTTGAGTTGCAACCGAAATAAAATGAAAATTTTGTATCTCCATGATGAGAGTATTGTGATGTTGTTGCAGATGGATGTGCAATAAGGGGCAACAATGAATTGAAAGAAAAAATGTTCAATATAGGAATATGTTATGCAGATTCAAGTGTATAGTATATGAGGAATGTAGAGTTGGGAGTGCAACATAAGCATGAGGGCATTATTTCTTGAAACCTGGGGAGTCTGATGAAGGAGCATATCGGTCATCCCAAGGATGACAAGATGAAGGAAGTTATGGGGATGTGAGAAAGTTGTGTTGGCATCCCTACACAATTTCATTATTTCAACAACAAATGACACTTTCTATAGCTGCCTTCACCTCATCTTGTAAATATTATCATTTTTAGATGATTGTTGGATTATAAAAGATGTTTTTAAAGTTTTCATTTTTGTTTTGTTTTCATGTTTGATTCATGACTGAAAGAATGAATTAAACATGAAAACTTAGCTTCATATTATGTTTTCTATACAGGCCATTCTTTTGAAAGATCATCATAATTATACCCAATTTAAATCTAACACTTGTGTGACTTATCTTCAAATTTTTTTGGATATTGATATGATTTTTATATGCTTTTATGATCTTACATTTTGAATTATGAGAATTTCATTTTTGATATTTTTGAACCCATTGCAAAAACTATTGTCATGCTAGTCATGGAATTTAATGCACAACTATTGCACCCTATACTTGATCCATCTTGTTGGCACAATGAATTGATAAGCCTTTCATTTCTGGTTATAGGTTTTCATTCTCTGTACGTAAGGTTTTCATTACCAGGAATGGTCGAGCATCAAGACCGAACCTTCAATGTTCATACTATGATTGTACAGAGTCTTCATTTTGTTTGTTTCCATTATATTCATTCAGATTGGTTTCTTTTATTCCTACCATCCAAACCCATAACTGTTTCAAGTCGCCCAAGTTATAGTCCAGTCATATTTGTAATGGTCCATGTTGTTCGATTGGAGCTGAATGGGTGCCAATCACTACTCTGTCACAATGATGCAATCAAATATTTAAGAGTTCAAGGCTGGGATGCCTTCATCAAAAGGTTTGAAGGTTATAAACTTCATGTGGCTAAGGAATTTGCCCAGACTTTTGATGGGTGTAGGGAGAAAATTGGAGATGTCTAGTTAGCGGTAACTGAGGAGTTTGTGAGTGAAGCCATAGGGCTACCATCCACCAGTGAGAAGTGGTTCAAAAACTCAAAGATACAATAAGTTCCATGGAACCTCTTCATGACTTCTAGGAAAATCAATTGTTGTGAAAAAGGTATCCCTATTTCTTTGGTTAAAGCTAGATGGCATGGTCTATTGTTGATCCTCAAATAGTTTATGACCTGTGAGGGTCATTATGGTTTTTTTTTTCTCTATCATATACAACTTCTTATGCATTACATAGGTTTTCAATTAAATGTTCCCCTATATCTGTTGAGAAGCTTGTACAAAATGTCTAAAAGGTATAAGAGACAAAGCCTCGACTCTAGTCTTTTTCGCCATGACTTAATTAAAATGTTGTTGATTCACCATTTGACTATAATAGGTGATTGTTGGGATGGATTTTTAACAAGAAATGGTTTTTCTACATCCATTCCTGTAGAAACCCCTATTTCGGGTGAACCACTGATAATAAAGTAGTTTGACATTCCAAATAACGAGCCAGATTCTCTTCTTAGAAACCCTTGAGACGAGGCAATGCCCAGTCACTCTTCACATGAGAAATAGGCTATTGGTTCTGAGTTGATTGAAACCTCTATGCATGAATTAGATGTTGGCCATAACGCCACTGTAAAATCTGACATAAAAAAATCTTCCAATCAGACAAAACAAAAATACATGGCTCTAGGGATTCATAACAAAAGATATGGTCGCATTATTTCAAGAAATTTAAGGAATTGAACTAAGCCTCATTTGAGCTCAATCAACCCAATCGAGGTCAATGAGGTCTCGAATCCTGAAGTTGAAGATGTCTTGGCTGAAGAAGATCCGGATTGTCAAAGATCTGATCCTGCTCAACTGTATGACTTTGTTAATAATCTTCCACTATGTATCGAGGGTAAATATGGGTTCACTGGTATTAGGCTTGGTCAAGGTCATGTAACAAGTAATGTCGATACAGCCAGAATTGACTGTACACTCTGCCAACATATCGTTCCTCCTATACAATGTGAGGTTTTCCTACATTGGATTGAACAATACTACACTGATATTCCCATCCTTCAGGCTTAGATTAAAACACTCACAACTCAGAGTGAATTATCAAGAAAATAAAATCTTGACCTCAGAGAAAACACAGAGAGACAATCTAAACGCCTTAAGAAGACAAGTAACATTGTGATAAAAAAAGTTGATAGTGTTAATGCCATAATCAATTCCGAGCTATTCTGATCCATCTTTAGTCGTTGGTTGAAACGGTAAAATGGTTTTTCCCTCTTATTACATTCATGTTATCTTTTTGAATCAAATCAATTTAAAATTAGATTTCGTTTGCTAAGATAAGACTGGATACAAAATTTTTCGATTCTGTAGCCAAGTCATTTTTAAATAAAAAAATTAGCAATTAGTTGTTAATAACTTATCTAACTTGTTCCTATTTCGTTTTCAGGAAATAGTAGATCTTGATTCTGATTTTCTGATGTGGAACATGTTCGATTTAGATGATTAGTATTTCTTTCCTGTTTATTTTGTAAAAAAGAAAAACTTTTATTAATTTTTGAAAAGAAACAACTCAGTTATGAGTGGTTGTAGGCCCTCTATTTTTGTAATATTTTGATCTCATGAGATCTTATCCTATCCTAGGAGATAGGAGAATAGGATTTCAAGACACTTTAAATACTCTTCTTTTTGTAGGTGAAGGCATCTTAGCCTGGAACCAATGATGGACGAATGATTCTCAGAACTTAATGGAATGACTTATAGCATTTCAGCTTTAGACCACTGTGAATGTTGTTTCATTGATGTTTTGTTTCTCTTATCTTGGGATATTAATGTGTTGTATAGCTTTAGTCTCAATGACATGTTATGTTCTATGATATTCATGCTATAAATGTCGTTCATGATTCACTGTTCCATATGTTGTGATTGTGATCATCATATCAATTTTGATATCAAGATTTTTCTTTCATGTTTAATTGATGGATAATATTGAATGTTTTACATAAAATATTTCTCTGACTGTAAGCATTCGTAATGATAAGATCACTGGATGATATGTGTTCACTATTCTGTTCTTAAATCTTGGTTGCCAATACATTCCTTGAATTTATTCAAGGAAATTCTGGTATAAACCTACTATAGATTTCTTTCACATGCGGGGCAACTAGATGTTCTTTTGTTTGTATAGAGGCACAGACACATTTAACAAACTAATAACATGTTAGCTTCACTTGCTTCTAATTTCTGTCATTTTATGTTTTAATGAAACATGAAAGTTTTAAGATTGGTTTTGACCATCTGTACATCTTTGTTTCAAAACTCAATTATTTCAAGTTTTATTAGATTTATAATAAGAAAACAGAAAATACAAAAATGTTCTTTCTTTATCTTCTTCTAAAGACAATTACTTTTACATTGATTTTCACAAGGCTTTCATTAAAACTTGTAGCATGTAAATCCTATTCATAAGTGACATGTTCATACTTTCTTTTTTTGTTTAATATATTTTGTAAATAATTAGATTAAAATTCATAGATTATTATAGTTTTAGCATTAGATAGTTTTCCTCTTTTATTTGTTTTAGGAACTTAGATTGGATAACAGAGACATTGAACCTATCAGAATAGGTTACACCAAATGGCTTGGGTTATTTAGACAACCCCAGACCGGACCTATTCTTCTAGTTGACGGCCTGTCAAATTTGCCCATCAACAAATGGTGCTAGAAGGAGGGCCTGAATTCAATTGATGGTATGTGGAAGTCGTAAGACTCCTCCCCCCCACACTCTCTCCCCTGTCATAATGCGTAGTCACTCAGACAACAACGTTACAGTTGAAACAACAACTACCTCAAACGATAATCATTGGTTTCCCATTGAATTAGTGACACCATCTCCTCAAGGGGCCGACGTACAAGAAATTGTTCATCAGTAACTTATAAGGACACATAGTGCCTTGGCCCATATCAGACAACCTGGTAGGCCTCTTAATCAACCCTTAGATTTCTCGAATATCTGAGAACAACTTGAAGGAACTGGTCTACTCTCAAATCCCCTGGGAGATAATACCATCGATCCTGCCGAAACACCTACTCTCGGAATTGGAGGATCTAGTATCCCACCTTCCCCACCTGGTTCATCTCCATTCTCTTCGGGAGGAGAGTCATCTGACGAAGGACTTTCCTTGTCTACATCATCTCATCCTTCGACACCACTAAAACCCATGGCAAATAAAAACAATCCCTCCAAACTGTGGCTCGATCAAGATGTTGTGGCGGTACCTAGACCACAACACCCATTACCAAAACACTCGGATAAATGGTTGCCTAAATTTGATCCATATTCTAAAGAATCTTCTAAAGATCACATAAAGAAGTTTATCTTGGCCATTAGAATCCGAAGTTTAGAGCATGAAGATGTAGTATGTAGACTCTTTCCTTATACATTCGAGGGCAATGCCTCCACATGGTATTTCGCCCAACAACCCCAAACCATTGTCTCTTGGGACAAGTTTGAAACTTGTTTCTTAAATAAGTTTGGAGATGATAAATCTCCTGAAGTCTTGGTTATGGAGCTCTCCAGCCTAGAAATGAACCCTAAGGGGAAAGTAAAAGATCTTAACCAGAGATTTCTTACATTAAAGAATCGAATTCCCACAAATTCAATGCCCGCTGAAAGTTTAATTGTTGCATAGTACACCAAATCTCTACACAACAACATAGCAATTTTTGTCAAAAGGTCTAAGAAGAGAAAGTTGTTGGAATCCTTTGAGGAGGCAAGCCAAATAAAAAATGATATATTAAGCTTAAAAGATAATCTCAATAGTGAATTTGAAACAATTTCATCCTCTAAAAAGAAAATAGAAATCCTTACTAGGCCTCCCCAAGACAAAAGTCAACCTGAAACTTTAGACTTATAAAGCTTGCATAAATATTTCCAAAAACTATCAAATCAAGTCATGTTCTTGAAGAGATCAGTCGAGGAGGCCTCCTCAAGCAAAGGAAGTTTTAAACCTCCTTTCATAAAACCATTTCCTCCCAATCGGCCAAACCACACCATTGAAGGTCTTAATTTTGAAAGCTTACAATACACTTTGCAAACTATTCTTGAAGCACGTGATAATTCTGTCCCTCCTGAAAGTTCTGAAGATGTAGTTGAGGAAGAAGTAGCAGAAGAAGAAGAATCATCCCCCAATATCTTTGGACACTTCTCTGACAATATTTTCCAAGCAAACTTTGAAACTGTCCACCCTTACAACAGAAGAATAAAAACACAGAGCAAACCTTCTCCTGAAGTGAGTAATAATGTGCCTCCAAAATAGTCCAAACAAGCTGAAATAAAAGAGAGTTTAGCAGCCCCAGTTTTAGAATATGACTTAATTGAAGATCTGAAAAAACTAAGGGACAATATTTCTGTTTTCGAGATTTTGAAATTTCCTCTTATTTTGCAGAAAATGCTTCAAAGTATTGTATAAAATAGTAAGAACAATGATCCTAGCAGTAAGAAAACTGCAAAAATTAGTTCTAAAATAGCCAAAAAGATCCCTACTAAAATGACATATGAACCTCCGGATAAAAAGGATTTAGCTGAAAAAACTGTATCAAATGTAGATAAAACTATTTCAGGGATAGCGACAAAAAATCAGTAGAATTCTGTTGTTAACGCTCGTAAAAATGTCCTGCCCTTTTTGTTAACCTTCAAAATTTTTAATATAAATGTACATAATTGCATGGTTGATTTCGGCGCATCATCAAATGTAATTCCTTTATCTGTGTCAAAAAATTAACACAGAAGTTCAACCTTCTGATCTCAAAATCATTCATCTTGATCGGATGAACATTAAGGTAATCGGTGAAATTAAGAATGTTCTAGTTAGGTTATCTTCTAATACTAAGGTTCACCAAATTATTGACATTATTGTTGTTGGCATCCCAGAAGTATATGGTTTGTTTTTAAGCAAGGACTGGTCCAAACAACAGCATGGTTACTTTTCCACAGATTGGTCTCATCTGTGGTTGCCGAAAAATGGACACCCCAACTAAATTAAGATAAAACGTGAACACTATCTCAAGCACACTGTGACAGATCTAAATGATGAAAACAAACCATTTACTGCATCTACTAATTCATTTGAAATGCAGGGAATGAACACCTTCTTTGGTAACTTCATGACTGAGATTTCCCCTTTCATCGATCCTAGGCAAAAATCAGAACTTATGACCTGTACTCAGTCATCAGCTTCGCCAAGTGTGTCAAACACTACAGATGAAGCTCAAATCTGGTCGTTGTACTTTGACGGATCCAAATCCAAAGAAGGAGTCAGTGCAGGATGTGTACTCATAGATCCCACAGGTAATAAGACTTTCATTACCTGTCGATTAGAGTTCGAGTGAACTAATAACACCATCGAATATGAAGCACTTTTATAAGAGCTTAGGAAAGATTTGGATATGGACATATGGAATTTAATTGTATTCGGTGATTCAAAAATCGTGGTCAGGAAGGTAAGAAACTCCATACATTGCTTGTCACCACATCTAAAAAGTTACCAAACTGAGGTATGAAGTTTAATGCAAAATTATCAGCATTTAACATAAATTCCATTCCTAGAATAAGTAATTTGGAGGCTGATATATTGGCTAATGTTGCTTCTAAACTGTTTCCCGTAGAAGGTCTTTTACTTAATGCATTTTTGATCAAATTTTTGTTCAGGCTATCAATCCCAAACAAAATAACCAATTGGAGAGTGTTCAACGATGACCAGCAGATCATCAAATTCTTGCATATGAGGGACACCTTCCAAGGTGCAGTCATCGATGAAGGCACTCACGATGAAAACCTTCGCAACTTCATGGTAATATCAGATCCTAGATCTTCTAAATTGACGTTTGATATGGTAAACTCTATCCCCAGATCTGTTTTAAGACTAGAGAGGTTTTATGACTTGCATGATAAGTTTAGAGGGTCAGTTAATTGTAAAATGAACAATTCTTCTTTGACTTATGAGATGGTAAATTTAGGGACTAAGGAAAATCCTCAGAATATTAATTTTGAAGCAGGATGCTCTGAGCAAGAATGACCTATGTTTATTAAATTGTTTAAAGAATTTAAAGACATTTTTTCCTGGACATATGATGATTTGAAAATAGTTTACCCTAATATAATACAACATGTCATCCCCATGAAACCACAAACTCAGCCGTTTTAGGAAAACTTAAGAAAGATGCACCCCAAATTAGAACTCACTGTTAAGAAATAACTAAATAAACTACTAAATGCAAAGATAATTTTCCTGGTGAGACACACACAATGGGTGTCTAATCTAGTTCCTGTAAGGAAGAAAAGCGGTGAAATTTGACTCTGTGTCGACTTTCGTAAGTTGAACCGAGCGTCTGATAAAGACAACTATCTCATTCCTCCAATGGAACAAATCCTTTAGCAGGTATCTGGTTCAAAAAGACTATCTCTGTTAGATGGTTTTTCGGGATATCACCAGGTCCTCATGTCTCCTCCAAATCATCTCAAGACCACTTTTCGTACCCCATGGGAGACTTATGGCTACAAGAAGATGCCTTTTGGGATTATAAATGTTGTGGCCACTTTCCAGAGAGCAATGGACATTTCCTTTCATGGTCTCGTAAATCAATCAGTAGTGGTCTATCTTGATGACGTTACCATTTTTTCTAAAAACAAGAAAGATCACTTGTCTCACCTTAGGGTTGTCCTAGAACGATGTCACAAGTACAACATATCTCTCAACCCTAAGAAATCATTCTTCGCAGTAGAGAAAGTGAAATTACTTGGGTTCATAGTGTCTAAAGACATAATGATTATTGACCCGGAAAGAACCTAAGCTGTTGCTAAACTCTCCCCTCCCTCTTCCAAAAAGTCCATGCAATCCTTTTTAGGAAAAATTAACTTCGTTGAAAGATTTGTCCCAAGTTTCTCAGAAATGGTAAGGCCTTTACATAATTTAATTAAAAAGTATGTTCAATATTGTTTGGGACCCCAAGAAAGTCAATCTTTTGATTCTATTAGAAAAGCAATAGTAGAAGCTCCTTCCTTGATGAGCCCCGATTTTTCCCAAGATTTCACTCTTTACACTTTCGCCTTTGATCGATCTTATGCCGCTCTGTTGACACAAAAGAATGACGAAAGAAATGAAATATCCATTGCCTTCATGAGCTCAACCTTCAAAGGGGCAGAACTAAATTACCTAGCTGTGGATCAACAAGCATATACTATTTTTAAAGCAGTGAAACACTTTCAGTCATACCTGCTGAAATATAGAATTAAAGTCATCATTCCTTACCCGGATGTGAGAAACTTGTTGGTACAAAAGGAATTGGGTGAAAAAGGGGAAAACTGGATGACGTCTTTACAAGAATATGACCTCAAAATAACCCCTGCACAAATTGTTAGAGGTCAAGGCATGTGTAAACTAGTCATTGATTCAGTTAAAGAACATGAAAGTCAAATTAACACTCTAACTGTAAATCAACACAATGGAAGACAAATGAGTTGTACACAAGTTGCTACTAATTCTTGGTATGATGATATTAAATTTTATTTAACACATGGATGCGCCCCTCGCTATCTTGATCCTAAAAATAGAAGAACACTAAGACTAAAATCTATAGCTTTCCAATTAATAAATGATGTATTGTTTCGAAATAATTTTGACGGTGTTCTTATGCGTTATTTGGAAAATGATGAAGCAGGGAAAGTACTATATGAACTTCATGCAAGTGAGGCTAGTGGTCATTTTGGTGGAGACACCACTTCTCACAAAGTGTTGAGAGACGGGTACTATTGGCCCACGTTATTTAAAGATGCTCATGCGATGTGTCGTAAATGAATAATCTGCTAAAAGGTTGTTAGATGAGTAAAAAAGATGGCATTCCCTTTGCAGCCTGTTACTATAGATTCAACTTTTTAGCAGTGGGGTATTGACATCATAGGACCAATTAACCCTTCTTCCTCACAACAACACAAATATATCATTACAGCAACGAATTATTTTACCAGATGGTCCGAAGCTACACCTTTAAAAGTGGTAAACACGAATCAGGTGGTATCTTTCCTTAATTCGAATATCATAACTAGATTTAGCATTCCCGAATGTTTAGTCTTTGATAATTCATATTATTTCTCATCCCTAGATATGAATGTGTTCTCTTTAGAAAAAGGGATTAAATTGAAATATTCTGCCAGCTACTACCCCTAAGGAAATGGTCTAGCAAAATCAACAAACAAAAATTTAATCAAGATTATCAAGAGGACAGTTTCTGAAAAATCACAAGAACTGTCACAACGCACTATTTGTAATGCCCCATATTTTGACCTTAGGTAGTTAGAACATTGTTTTTTACTAATCTTAATAATTCAAAATTTAGCATTGTTGGGAGTCAGTTATACTTGGTTAGACATTGAGAAGTGTACCTCTAGACCTATTTGTATGTTACATGATATATGCTCATAACAAAGACAGTTATTTGATTATTTGAACATGAAAATTAAAATGGGTAAGTTCGGTACATGTATACCAATTCAAGTTATGTTGTGAATGTATAATAGATGAAATGCATGATGTAAATAGGAATACATTTTTAATTCAGCGTCGATGCAAATATGGATTCTTATATAAATTTGTGATGTATATACATCAATATGTGTTATTGGTGAACTAACCTAC
>JASDQU010213825.1:3348-14864 GCA_032191745.1 Picea mariana | reverse complement strand
TTGTGAACTCTACAAACAAAAAAGTCTAATGTATTTTAGATTAGGCATTATTTTTAAGGCTTGATTTACTCAAAAGGTATAGTAGTGAAACTAATGGTGTTATAAAGAGATGAATAAGGAGGATACATTTAAATCACTTGAAAGAAAAATTACTTTGAATTTAAAAGGAAAGATTGTAACTAACTCTTTGTAAACTCAACTTTTCTAATTGATATTCAAGATCTTTCAAATAAACAAATCTTAAAAAATTCTTTCTCTTGAATACAAACTTCTTATGTTTCCGGAAATCAAGAAGAACTTGAAAATAAAGACTCTTTTTCCTTTTGCAAATAACAACTTTAACTACTTCACCAAACTAAATGTAAGAAAATGATTTTTTTTTTTTAACGCTTTAAATAGAAAAAACTTAAGTAAACTTTTTATTTTTTCAAAGAAAGAAAAAAAGGATAAAAAGAAAACTAAAGCAAGACTGGTAAATTCCTTTAGCTCACTGAGAATAACAGGGATTCAACCAAGAAACGAAAATGGCATATCTAAGACTCGACAACTTATTCAAAATATTTTAGGTTAAACACAAGAATACTAAGGAAGAAAGCAAGCTGGAACCTATACCCAATCTATGGCCACAGACATAGACTCTGGATGATTCAAGAAATCCATGAGAAGTGTGAACTTCTATTAGCAAAGAGGCAAACTCCCTCTTTGTTAAAAAACTTTCATGAAACATTTACATGGATTTTTTCATTATCATCCTGCATATGTTCATGGCTTTTTTACTGTGTAGAGCACATATGTATGTGGGATGAACCAAGATAGGGCACATACACCTCTGTTTCTTTAAAAAAATAAAAATATTAGGTAGTTTTACAGTGCAGGGACAACTGATATGCACCTTGGAGGTGACGAGAACTCCTTGAGAGACTCAACAAAATTGAATGAAACTCGAAAGGAAAAAAAACCAATCAATCAACCCAAAAAGCTCCTAAAAAACCTTAGAGAGATCCCCAGTATGGTCGCCAGTTTTGGTGCTGAGGAATTCCCCCCTTTAACTATACCAGGGTTTAAGATATAGACATAGAAAATGACTATCTAAAATTAAATATATTTTCTACTCTACCCCAAACATACCAAAACAAATGAAAATAAAGCAATAAGAGAGAATATTGTAATTGTACCTTTTATCCCACGTATGGTGATGATCTCCTCAAGATCTGTAGTTCCAATGACTGCACGTCTCCTCCAAAGGCTGACCTGCATCCAAAAATAGGAAAGCAAGAACTACAACCATGCTACTTATATTCATGAGTTAGGGTTAGATATCAAATGACATGTATAAATAAAATAAAGTACACAAAACATCATCATTTGAGACAGGGAAAAGAGATTATTTTATTCATCAAACAAAGATTGAAACTTACAATATGTGTCGTCCACCATTCCGCGAACCTGGTCTGGGATCCTCTTTACAATGATCCAAGTGCACCTTGAATAGGCCTCTTCTCTCAATCTTCTAATCACCTCAAAGGAAGGGAATGGATTGAATGGAGGAAGAAGGGGTTGATGAGGAAATGTTGAGGCAATATATCACAAAAGGTAGCAAAAGCTTGGGTAGGGAAGGGAAGTGAAATTCGGAAGAGTTTCAATGTTTTTATGCTTGGATGTAAAATGAGACCCCAACACCTCCTTTATATGAAAAAATGTTGGTTATTAAGTTGGGTGATGGGATATAGCAGGTGAATTGGTTGGGAAACCTCCAATAGCCTGTGAATTTCACCGAATTCCTTACAATTTTTTAATTTTTGCAACTTTTGCAAGCATAGGTGGGTTGTTTAGTGTGCAACAAGCATATGTACGTGGGTTGTATTAAATGCAACAAGTGTATGTACGTGGGTTGTAGTGGTGCAGGGCGCATACATGCTCTAAAAAATGGTTTTTTAATAAGAGATCCTCACCAGTGCTTTGGAAAAATATGCAAGAAAGAGGGCCAATGCCATGTATGCATGAGTAGGGAATTTTAGGGATAGAATATGAGCATGAGATATTTTCTTGCTATTTGTGTAATTTATTTATAGGAGTATATTAAATGATGCTTTGGACATTTTTCATATTGAATTTATAGGAATTCCATTCTCTATTTTCTCATAATAAACATGAATAATACACGGCCCACACTAAGAAGGGGGGGCTGAATTAGTGTGTGAACTATCTTAACTTTTTATTCCTTCAAATTACCAGTTAAAACATAATGAACAGATTAATAACAATCACGTCATAATTACAATGAACACAAAGACACCGGATGTTTTTATAATCTTTTGTATAATAAATATGAACATAGTAATATGAATATATGTGAAAGAGGATTTTATTTTAGCACCAACTAAATGTTTCAGCACCAACTGAAGTAAGGAACACCAACCCCTCAGAGAGCACCAACTCTCAACCAATACCCAGGTTGGCGCAAGACCCATCTTGTTGCAAGACCCAACTTGCTAATAGGACCTAGTCTATCCAACTAGAGTTTATTCAACTCCAGTATTAGTGATCCATTATAAAATCAACTCAATCTTATGATCAGAGGTATATCATAAGACACTCATCACCGCATTTCATCTTCTTTGTAATTCATATTTCCTTTCCTCTGATATCTTCTTGGAATCTGCTTCGGCTTTTAATCTTCTGTTCTGAACTACAACCACACCTTCTTCTCACCACTTTTTCTCATTTATATACTCTTCAAACAGGTGTGAAATTTAAAATAGCGTGTCCCTTTATTTGAACCATTATACCTCTTCATTTAAAATGATAATCTAAACTTTAATTAATATCATTTTTCTCTTTTATTCTGTTCTTCATATTTTCATGATTTATTCTCTTTTAATCATGATTGTGTATTAGTTCATTTTACTATGAAGGTTTTTCATAAATTGATCACAATCATGGATCAATTTAATCCTTTATACTCGATATCAAATCTCTTTTACTTCACAGAGAACAGATTTCATGGAGGATTTTCCTTCAATCCATTTCACATGACATGCATGGAAAAACCACTAGCTTACCAACTAAGCGACTTACATTTTTCCCTTTTAAACCTTTTTACCATATGACTAATGGCAATGACCTCACTCTTAGGCAATTTAGACCAAATGAGCACATGAGCGCTTCCATAAAATCAATGGTCAATATTTAATTACTTGATGAGAGGAGCGACTTACGATATTTCAGGTTATTTGTCCTTCGGGACTATGTTGCTTCCAAACATACCAAAACTCTCGAATATGATATCCCTAAAATGATTGGATGACTCATATTAATTCTTTTATTATTTAATCTAATGACCATGACTTCATCATGTTTATCAAATTCAACGATTCCTATTTGATGTTTAGTTGAGATGGATGGTTGTCAAAGTTTCGACACTTTTCCATTCAGGTCTTCGTTACGTCCAACCTTTCAAAAACTCTCGATTATGATATTGTCGATTAGATCTCGGAACCAACGGTCGTGATTCAGTCACCCATTGATATGGGCGACTGTCGGGATTTATGCATTCTTGTGATGAAGGGTCTCGAAAATCCATGTCATGATCACCGAAATAGAGCTTGGTTGCACTAGATCCTTCCCTTCTCGTGACCATCAGTGATGACCAAGCACTTTGCAATTCTGCACTTCAGAGATTCTGCCATGAGTCTCATTAACTGCTCCAATTCTTGGTATCTGAAATGCCAAAATGGAGGGTAGAAAAACTATCTCTTTCCTCAACCTCAGGCTGATGTGACCATTATCTGTGACTAGGGGACAAGCTAGAGGAGTGCATCACGATTTCTCATATCAAAAAATACTGATATGAGTTGCCTCTCTCGAAGACCGTGAAACTCTGAAAATTCTTCATGATAGATTAACGATCCATAGCCTTGGTGATCCGATGACTGATGGGGTTTTTGAAATTTGAACTCACAGCCTCTTTATCTCACTTATCCTATCCTTCTACATTGATATGATCTAACGACTAACGAGAATAGGGTTTAATTTGATGGCTGCTGAGACTTCTCACAATTTCTTGTGCAATGGTCGACTTCTTAACATTTCCAAGGAGCTCGATAATACATATGCAATGCACTTTTTTCTATTGATCTTTGATCCTCATTCACTAACCCTCTTGAGATTTTATCATTGGATTGTTGACCCTATCGTGATCAACAATAGACATGAAATACTTCTGTACTTCTAAGATTTGATCTTCATGCAATTCTCTTATGTTGTTCACTCCTCCTCATGTTCGCTATCATAGGAACATTGTTGATCCTATCATGATCAACAATAATCATGAATTTCTTCATCTTGTTCGCTTCTTATTCTACATGATATACTATGCAATGTGCTCTTCATTATGAGATTATATCTTTATATTGTTTGCTCCTCTTGGTCGCTCCTCTGATCTTTGCACATTGTTTGACACCTTTTGTTGACTGATATACATGTTGACATCAATGACAATCTCATATGATATACTTCATCATTAAAGATCATCACTTCGACTTTTGACATCAATGACAGTATTTCCAAAAATATCCCCCTTTGTCATTGAGGTCAACACACTAACTTCATATACAAAAAATCCCCGTGTGAAGATGCTTTCTTCTTATGAAGTTTTCCTTTTATGAAGTTTCTCTCCCCCTTTGACATCAATGGAAAAGGGTTTATTCTCCTATGATATGTTAGTATAATCTCTTCTCTAACCACTGATAACTCCTCTTGCAATCAACCTTTTTCTTTCATAATTGAATGACTCCTTCTGTCATTGATTTCTATCTCCCCCTGTATAGTTTCCAACTGATGCATTATTTTTTTGAGATATTTAGGTAGGAAGAAGGATTACTCCCAATTTTTACCTAAGATATTAAGTACATCTCTATTTTAAGGTTTTTTGCAAAATATTTTCCACCTGTGGTAAGATCTGTATGTTACTGACTAGACTGACTTTGGTAACTCTTCCTACAGACATGTTCTGCCAGTCATAGCTGAATGACTCCCCCTTTGTTTCTAAAAAGGTATCCCTTCCTGATAAGGTTTTTTCCCATGTTAAATTACTAACTTCTTATCTTAGTTGATTGGGTCTTTTTGTGTTTCATATGAGTAGTCTTCTTGATAAAAAAATTTGTAGTGATAGATTTTTTTCAAAAAATTAATCCAATTACCTTCTTATTTTCTAACCAAAACTTCCCTTGATTTTTTACTGACTTTTATCCCCCTCTGTTTCTAAAGGGGTAGCCTTTTTTGCTAGGGTTTCTCCTCTTTTCATATCTGCAGAATGTCATGTATATACATCAGAACTTTGCTTCTGCAGATGCCATTGTCCTACTAGAACACTGCACAATTGCAGCTCATCTTTAATCTTTAAACAACCCTTGGTTTTTTTCATCAATTCTCATCGATCTCTAACTAGGATACCAAATTGTTTTTATATCATCCATCTACAGGGTCCTCCCTAGGATAGGGACACTTGGATGAAAAATGACCAACTTTGCCACAGTTAAAACATTTGAAAAGAAGCATGCCTTTGTACTTCCTTGATCCTTTATAAAGTTTTCTAATGAAATTGGCTTCTTTCACATCAAACTCTTCATGTTTTTCTAGCGTTGAAGATTCATCTTCAGTGCCATTACTATGTGCATAATAATCTTACTTATCCTTGTTTTGAGAATATTTCTTATTAGAAGTTTTATCTCCCAAACTCCTATTATTAACTTCATCAATTTCAGGAGCAATATTTTCCTCATCTTTCTTATTTGGTACTTGGGTTTTTATTTTCCATATCTTCTTATTTTCTCTTTTTTTCATATTGTGTGAAGCATTTTTTATTAACTGTTTTTTTTATTTCCAACAGTTATAGGCTTTGTGACCATATTCACCACAACTATAGCATCTCACAGTGTAACAATTTGCAGCAATATGTCCAACATGATTGCAGTTCCAACATCTTATATTGTTGTTGAACCTACCCATTTTTTTTCTTCCATGATGTCTACAATCCAAGGCTTTATGACCATTCTCATTACAAGAAAAACAATAACCATTAAAAACACTCTCAAACCTTGTTTGATTCATCCATGAAGGTGTCACTCTTCTGAACTTGCTTTGAGGTATATGAATAGCTTATGGATGTCTTCCATGATCTGATCTTCTAAATTTTGTAATGTTTCTTTTATTTCTTGAACGTGAAGAACCTGAGTCATGCATGCTTTCCCTTTTTGCATATGAAGGATATTTGTCAGACCCGTCTTCATCTTTTACAAATGGAGGGCCTTCATAAGATTTCTTAGGAGTATTTCTCTCTTCCTTATTGTATCTAAGGCCATATTTGTCATATGGTGATCTCTGACTATCCAAGATCTCATCTAGGATCACGAAGTTGTTCAAGAACTTGTTTTGGGTGTCTGACTTCTCAACCTTCTTTCTAAGATTCACAAGTTCTGCTTCCAGCTCATGACAATATTCTTCGTTTCTGTCCAACTGGTTCCTTGCTACCTCTTCTCTCCTTTTGGCTTCTTCAAGTTGTATTTTAAGATTGACATAGTTTTCCCTTAGTTCATTTAGATCTACAATGTTTTTTCTTGATACATCATTTTCCTTATTTTCTTCTTTTGCTTGACTGATTTCATTTTTCATTCTATTGATTTTCTCTTCATTTTCTTTTGTTAGATCTACAACTTTTTTTTTCAATCTTTTGATCTCTTCTTCTTTGTTTTCTAACTGAATCTTTTTCTCGGATATAATTTATTCATTGTCTTTGAGCTTTTCTTTTATTTCTAGGATATGCTTATGATTTCCAAGCTCATCATCTTCCTTCTCCTTTTCTTTTATGTGACTGATTTCTTTCTTCATCTTCTTGATCTCCTCTTCTTTCTCTTCTGATTGATTGTCTTGCTCATATATTATCTTATCACTGTCTTTGAGCATTTGATTTATTTTCAAGACATGCTTTTGACTATTTTCAATAAATTATTGAGTGTAGTCATGAAGATAGCTATAGTCTGATTCATTATGGTCATAGAGGTATTCAAAGAGACTCCAATGAACCTTTTCTTTGGCCTTTGATAGTTCTTCTTCTTCTTATTCCACCGGATAAATGCTAAAAGAGCATTCTTTTATTGTATCTGAGTCTTGTTCTTTGCTTGTATTGGAGGATTCAATATCATTGCTATTGCAATCGAAATATTGTGGAGAATCCTTACTTTTATTGATGGCCGAGTCTTTATCTTCATCCTTGATAGGAATGTCTTCTATGTATTTATTTTTTATTTTATACATCTTTTCTAAGTTTATCCATAAGTCCTTGGTGGATGTGCATAGATCTATGCTTGTCTTGAATGTATCTAATAATCCATTGAGAAGAATATTCAATGCCACTTCATTGTTCTTCCTTGCTCTTCTTTGGACTGTAATTTTGGATAGATTCTTTGATGTGGTTAAGTCCCAGGGCTTGCTTACTACTGAACTCCAAACTTTAGATCCTTTTGAATTCAAATACTGTTTCATATTTTCTCTCCATCAAGGGTAATATGTTCCATCAAATAAAGGAGCTTCAATTGCAGAGAGAACCATTTGTCCACCCATTTCTTCAGGATCTACCTCCTAGTGTTTAAAATGTTTTATGAAGGAACCTCGCTCTGATACCAATTGAAGAAAAAAATGCCCACACTAAGAGGGGCGGGGGGTGAATTAGTGTGTGAACTATTTTAACTTTTTCTTCCTTCAAATTACTAGTTAAAACATAATGAACAGATTAATAACAATCACATCATAATTACAATGAACACAAAGACACCAGATGTTTGTATAAGATTTTGTATAATAAATATGAACATAGTAATATGAATATATGTGAAAGACAATTTTATTTTATCACCAACTAAAGTAAGGAGCACCAACCCCTCGGAGAGCACCAATTCTCAGCTAAGACAGAGGCTGGTGCAAGACCTAGCTTGTTGATAGAACCGAGTCTATCCAACTAGAGTTTATTCAACTCTAGTATTAGTGATCCATTATAGAATCAATTAAATCTTATGATCAAAGGTATATCATAAGACACTCATCACCACATTTCATCTTCTCTATAATTCACATTTCCCTTCCTCTGATATCTTCTTGGAATCTGCTTCAACTTTTGATCTTCTATTCTGAATTGCAGCCACACCTTCTTCTCACCACTTTTTCTTGTTTATATACTCTTCAAACGGGTGTGAAATTTAAAACATCGTGTCCCTTTATTTGAACCATTGTACCCTTTCATTTAAAATGATAATCTAAACTTTAATTAATATAATTTTTCTCTTTTATTCTATTCTTCATATTTTCATGATTTATTCTCTTTTAATCATGACTGTGTATCGGTTCATTTTACCGTGAAGATTTTTCATAAATTGATCACAGTCATGGATCAATTTAATCCTTTATAATCAATATCAAATCTCTTTTACTTCATAGAGACCAGATTCTATGGAGGCACTTCCTTCAAGCTATTTCACATGATGTACATTACAGAACCACTGGCTTACCAACTAAGCGACTTACATTTTTCCCCTTTAAACCTTTTTACCATATGACTAACGGCGGTGACCTCACGCTTAGCGAATTTAGACCAAACAAGTGCTTGAGAGATTCCTTAAAATCAACGGTCAAGATTTAATTACTTGCTAAGATGAGCGACTTACGGGATTTTGGGTTATTTGTCCTTCGGGACTATGTTGCTTCCAAACATACCAAAACTCTCGAATATGATATCCCCGAAATAATAGGATGGCTCATATTACTTCTTTTATTATTTAATCTAATGACCATGACTTAATCATGTTTATCAACTTCAACGATTGTGATTTAATCTTCAGCTGGGATGGATGCTTGTTGGAGTTTCGTCACTTTTCCATTTGGGACTTCGTTACATACAACCTTTCAAAAAATCTCTATTATGATATTGTCGATTACATCTCGAAACCAATGGTTGTGATTCAATCACCCACTGATATGGACGGTTGGGATTTCAGTGTTCTTGTAATGAAGGGTCTCAACACTCCATGTCGTGATTGTCGAAATAGAGCTTGGCTGCACTAGCTCCTTCCCTTCTCGTGACCATCGGTGGTGACCAAGCACTTATCCACAAAGCACTTCACAATTCCGCACTTGGGAGATTCTGTCGTGAGTCTCCTTAACTGCTCCAACTCATGGTATCTGAAATGCCAAAGTGGAGGCTAGCAACACTAGCTCCTTCCTCAAACTCACGCTGATCTGAACATTATCTGTGACCAGGGGCCAATCCAGAGGAATGCATCATGATTTATCATATCGTGAACTCCTGAAACGAGTTTCTTTGCTCGAAGACCGTGAAACTCCAAAAATGCTTCATGATAGATCAGCGGTCCATAGTCTCGATGATTCGATGGCTGACGGGGTTTAGACACTTTGACCTCACAGCCTCTTTACCTCACTTATACTATCCTTCCACATTGAGATGATTTGATGACTAATGAGAATCGATTTTAATCCGACAGATGCTAAGAATTCTCACAATTTCCTGTGCAATGGTCGACTTCCTAATATTTCCAAGGAACCAGACGATAAATCTACAATGCACTTCTTCCTACTGATATTTGATCCTCATTTGCTAACCCTCATGAGATTTTATCATTGTGTTGTTGATCCTATCGTGATAAACAATAGACATGAAATACTTCTGTACTTTTGAGCTTTGATCTTCATACAATTCTCTTCTGTTGTTCACTCCTCCTCCTGTTCACTATCATAGGAACATTTTTTATCCTATCATGATTAACAATAATCACAAATTACTTCATCATGTTCTCTTCTTTTACTACATGATATACTATGCAATGCACTCTTCATTATGAGCTTAGACCTTTATACTGTTTGCTCCTCTGATCTCTGCACATTGTTTGGCAACTTTTGCTGATGGATATACATGTTGACATCAATGACAATCTCAACTGATATACTTTATCATTACAGATCATCACTTTGATTGCTGACATCAATGACAATATTTCCAACACAACAACTATTGTAAACTAAAGAACCTACTTAAACAAATATTATGGCGTAAGAGGTTATAATTTCATTTTTTATAGGAAGTGTAGTAGGAGTTGTTACATCATGGCCAAGAAGCATGAGATATCTTCTTGTTGATTATGCAGTTATCCCAAGATTGAAACTTTAACCCACCATTGTAAACCATAAGGATACACAAGCCACTTGAAAAACTATTGTGGGTTAAAAGGTCATAATTTCATTTATTCTAGGGAGTGAACAAGGGGTTGTAGTATGGAGCTAGGCGAATGAAAGATCTTCTTGTTACTCTTGTCATTTATTTATGGGAGTAAGTTAATACCTAGGAAAACTTGACCTCTTTTTAAAGTTTTTGAAGCTAAAAATATTTTTAACTCACCTAGAATTTTAAGTTTGTCCACTTATTAACTCACTCCTTATTTATTGCATTAATAAAGGAGACACTAGATATCAAAACTCAGGATAGAAGAGATGTTTGCGATTACAATTTGGGTGGATGGATCTAAAGTTTATAAAATAAAATGAAAAACAAAAAAAATGGCATAACAAATCCATATTAACCCTTATCTTGATGTATACTTATTTTTTAATGTGTTTTAGGGGTTAATAGGTATTTGTAAGATGAATTTATCACTTCTATAACTATCAAATATATTTCTTAATAAAACTAGGGTATTTTAAATACTTAATATTGAATGCCAATTATTTTATACTTTTACATGATTAGTATATTTAAGATTAAGGAAAAGAAGAAGAAGAAGGTGTTCTTACATTTGTTTGAGGAAGGTCACGACCAAGCCAGGAGGTATACATACTCTATCCCCCTTTGGGTTTGAACCTGTGACTTCCAAGGAGGAAATACATGTTCTCAACCATTAGAACCACTCATGTGTATCTACCCTATACATATTATAGAATTAGAAATTTTATTTTCGTAGAAAAACCTAGATTTTTTCATCATCTAAAAGAGTATATGTTTATTTTGTAATCATTATTAAATAAATTTAAAGTTAAGAATGATCTATGTTAGCCATATTTCAATAGTATTTATTGGTTAATATATCCTAATGTATAATTAATTAGTCACAATAACCACCATATTTAAATAACACCATAAAATAAGATGGCATCTTAGCATCTAGGGTTGTTGAAAATCCTAAACATGTTGTTGTAATATTTTCTGCGTACATTGTTACGAGGAAAATATCTCTATGGCTAGGGGTAAAACACAATAGATGGAAATGACTGCAGAAATAAACTCTAATATCAGGTATGCTATTGTTGGTCACTATAATTGCTTAATTAATTTTAAACAACCAAGTGAAACATAAATTATCAACCCAGGGAAGTCTTTTGTTTCAAAGATAGCCACGCACTGTATATGCTCAATTCCAAAAGCATTTAGTGTTGTAGTAAAGAAATCATTCTATCTA
>JASDQU010213823.1:0-12096 GCA_032191745.1 Picea mariana | reverse complement strand
CTCTGATTTATAGGCACCAACTTGAAAGAATCTACGACTCCCTGAATTCTCTGGATCCAACTAGAAGAAGGCTACAACCCCCTAGTTCTTAGGCTCCAACCTGAAAGAAGATCCAAATCCCTCTGTTCTCTGGCACCAACTAGAAGGAGGATACAACCCCCTTTCCTTACCCCATCCTACTGCCCTGAAATATAAGTGTAGACCAAAATGTCACTACCACAGTCATTACCATTGCCACTGTCACTGTCACTATCACTGCCACTGTCACTGTCACTGTCACTACCACTATCACTATCACTGACTCTGTCACATCAACCTGTAACTTGTCACTGTCACTGCCACTGTCACTGTCACTACCATTGTCACATCAACCTATAACCTATCACTATCACTATATTCAACTTGTCACTGATCAACCTGTACAACCTGTCACTTTCACCGATACTCAACCATATCCTCTCACATGGATCATTTACCAAGGACACCTCTCAACTAGATGTCCAACATCACCAACACATGCCTCTACCAAGCATGTACCAATATCACCAACATACTATCACAAGACATGTTTCTCAACCATTTACCAAACGATGTACCAAACCATTAACCTATACCATACCAAGCATCAACCGTGTACCATAACCTGTACCATAATAATTGCATCAACCGTGCACCAACACCTGCACCAAACTGTGCATCAACTATGCAAAACAAATATGACAAACCGTGCATCAAACATGCACAACAATTGTGCCAAAACCTGCATCAATCATGCACCGCAACTTTTCCAATATGTTCATTAACCATGCATTACCACCTGTAACAAACCATGCATCAACCATGCACCAAATATGTGCCTCAAGCATGTGCCAATGCCTCAAACATTTACCAAAGCATTTCCTCAAGCATGCACCATAACATCATCAACATGTAACCCTAAAAACATGCATATAAATATGTAGCTCTGTAACAGACATGGTGTATGTGATCACAAACCTGCAGACCTTCCTCAACTTCAACAACAAGAGAATAAAATCTTCATCAAACTTTACCTTAGTCTCACGGGACTAGTTTTTGGATCAATCCCAAACCCTAACTTTCAACAAGCATAACTCCATATCTATAAGAATAAAGATATGAAATGTGTACCCACTATTATTCAATATCTTCTCTACAATTCCTCCAAGTTTCAATGCTTGGAACATCCCAGAAAAGAATTTATAGCAAAACTGACATAGCTTGTTGAATTTTGACTTATTCTAGAGAGAGAACTTATAGAGAATTCCACGTTGAATATTTGATATCTAGCTCTTAACATCATCAAAAACATACTAAGGACTACACTCTATCCAATGCATTTGGTCTCACTGAATTTGTATCCTCTATGAAGAAGTTACGACTATTTTACCTGGAACACCTGTTTGAGACTAGTTTCAAGACTAGACAAAAGCCCTATTTTCCATAGAGTGTATCACAAAAAATACAATGACCCAGAAGTTGAAATTCTTATCATATGTACCTTAACATGTCTTCTCAACCTCCTCCAATTTTAGCTATCAGAATCATTCTATAAAATAATTTATAGCAAAAATAATAACATGACCTTTAAATAACATACCTTAGAACACATCATCATAAGACGTGATCCTCCTTTGGAATTTGGCCCTTCTTTACTTCATATTCCCTTTGAAATCAGCCTCGTATATCCTTGGTTACCTCAGATAAGAATCACTTCCTCTCATAGAATATAGTCAATAGAATGTGTGTGTGAATGTACTTATGAGTGACTTCTTGAGGTTTATATATGCTTTTTCTAAGTAACCTCTTTCCTTAACTTTAGGGATTCTTGAACTTTCTTGTTACAACCACTTTACCCTTTCATTTATTACTTGCAACCGATTAAGGGATTCTTAGCCCATATTTTAACCAATTAGGGTTTCTTAACCCATATTTGGGGATTCCAACTTCATGACCTCATAACTCCTCAACTGCGAGGATCCATGTGGTGTACCACCTATCACCGAAAATGACACAACAATGAATATCCATATATGGGTATGTTACCTGCATTTACACTATCCTTCATTTCCATATTTCTCAACCAACTTTGGGTCCCATAACCACACCTTCGGGGCTTCATGTAGGCTTCATCAAATGCACCCATCAATGACAACTAACTCACCATCAATATCAACCATATCTCTAGGGTTTCCATAGTTCTCTAAAGGTCAAAACCAATATCTAAGGGTTGACATCAATGAAAACCAAAATTTCAAACCAACTGTCCAACAAAATGTCTTGAACGAGAGACTCTGAAACGAACCATTCAGGGTGGGGTTTTTGGAAGGAAGTCTCATGTACCATGAGAATAACCTTGAATGAGAGACTTCGTAGTTGAGCATGTGTGGGCCATAGATTTGAAAGATGGAGAGATAAATCGTTAGCCTTTGATAATTACAGGTCCCACTTAGTAGATTAGGGGGGAAGAGATATCCTAGTGTTGATTGGGAGTGCCAGTGTGAAGATGCTTGTCGACAGTTGATTAGTCAACTAGAATGAGTGTGAGTCTAGAGGGCTCAGAGTTAACTGTATTTTGTAGTAATCCTCCGAGGAGTTGAAGCTAAAGTCTGATGGGGTGAAGATATCAACCGTATATCTTTGAATGAGGGAGATTCGACAACATTCATTGATCTATCGTAGGTTTCTCCTAAGATAAGAGGTGAAGTGTCAAAGTCATGGAGGATGTGGCTTTCTAGTAAGGTAGCCAGGGTGTCCTTAGAGCAACGAATGTTGGCCCTTTAACGATTGATGAGTTGAGTGGGGTTTAGTTGGACGGGTGAACCTTAGGCTTCAGATGAATCTCAAACGTTGATTGGGAGACCATGAAGTGCTTCTACACCATCCATCGAGGAGACAAAATATTCCTTAATACCCTGCATTAGGAGTAGTGAAACTACCTAAACCTTTCGAACATGGAACAAAAGGTATCGAAAAGGAATATTCTTTGATACCATATCTGTCAGAGGTAAGTGATGAGTGTGTTGAAAGAAAGTATGAGCAATAATTATGGTAGACCTACGTGGATCATAATTCCCCCGTGACATGTTGTATAGGTGCCACATCATTGCTACGTTGTCTCCATGTCATATGACAAGTGTGGTGAGGTTTCACATGGATGCCATATGTTATTGGAATAGAGGTCAAAAACCTGAGAACTTCAGAGGGTCATCAATTTTTTTCTAGAGTTCATTTTTGATGTAAATTACCATCATTAGAAAGTTATTGACGAGTAGAAGACAATGGATCTTTGAAATAAAGGATTGATATGATTTAGAAAAAAAGGAAATTTTCAACGCCCCATCTCTAAAAGGGATACTTAGGGATTAAGTGTGCTACATAGTGTTTTTAGAGAAGAGTTCAAAGTCTAGGCTTGAATTGATCACCAAGACCACTTACGAATGTTTAAAAGGATTTTGTGTTGTCTTGAATGCATGATTAAAAATATTGACATGAAATTATAGTGGTAATTATTGTTTCAACACATAGGGTGAATTGGAAATTTCATAGAAGTGAACAATGCAACACAACATGGATGACATCTCACACCTCAGATATGAAGATTCTGATCGTAGGAGGGATAGGGAAACCCATCCATATTTGATGGCCAATGTGAGAAGTATGAAGGAATATAATGAGAAAATTATGAGATCCCATTCCAAACAGGAAAATTTGAATGCAGTCCTATTGTAGAGTCTGTCCGAAATTCAAAAACATCTACAACAAGGCCCTAGCAATGAAAAACTGCAACATTTAGAGAGGTTAAAAATGCCTTCATATCCCGAAAATAATGGACTAGGTCACAATGATGTGGGAAGGAGTTCTTCCAAAATGAAGCACCGAGATAGCAAGAAAGGTGAATTGAGTGGAGGCATTCCCATGGGCTCCTCTAGTCGAAAGAATATTTCAACATAAAAGTTCATTAGTGGCATGAAATCCAACAATTCTGAGAAGAGAAAGAGGAAGCATTCTCATAGTTTTCTTAATGAAGAATTCAAGAAGGCTAAGCCAACTACCTTTGATGGTGAAACAAAGAAAGGAGAGGAAGCCGAGGCATGACTATTTAGATTGAAAAATTGCTTTCGAGTACACAATTATTCAGACAATACCAAGGAAATAATTTCAATGTTTAACCTAAATGGATAGGATTCCATTTGGTGGGAAGAACTCAAGGAAATCAAAAGAATAAAGGAAATAAAATTAACCTGTAAATAGTTTGAGAGATACTTTTGCAAAGATTACCTATCTGAAAAGTATTATTACAACAAAATAAAGGGATTCTATGAGCTTAATACGGGGCGAGTTACCTTGGATGCGTATGAAAAAATATTTATGGAGATGTTGAGGTATGTTACTTACCGTAAGCATTAGAAGGAGATAATCCATCATTTTCTCAATGGGTTACCACATTTCTACTAGGATCAAATTGAATTTGACAAACCCAAGACATTGGAAGACACCATTAATAAGATCGAATGTTGTTACAATGAGTCAGGCACAAGCATGAGTCTTCCAAAGATTTTAAATGAAAGGAAAAGAGTGGATTCAAGAAGAAGATATTCAAGTCTTTCCCCCACAAGAATTACGGGAAAGATGCACAGTTGGGTCAGCCAAGCAGGAGTGTGCATCGACAAAATTTCCATCTCAAAGTAAGAATAAACCAGCAGGGAAAGCAAGGGAAAGAATAGAGGAGCCCAAGAAAGGACCTTTGCAATGATGGGGTTGTTTAGAGCCACATATATTGAGGGATTGTCCCCACAAGTAGCATGAAAAAAATAGAGTGTATAATGTGTAGGAGGTAGCTACAATTAATGATGTAGCCAGGAGTGTGCCAAGAATATAAGCAACGGTAGAAAATCGACAAGCGAACCACCAAGCCTCTATGGTGGAATTGGAAGGAATTATTACTAAACGACCAATCTCTGTTTTATTTGACCCATGATCTAATATTAGCTATGGTTCACCTCGAGTGGTTGATGCATGTTCATTACAGAGAAAGAATGACACCAAATCATGGTTAGTTCAATTAGCCATTGAAACAAAGAGGAAAGTGGTATAGGTAGTTGAAGCTTGTCCAATTTGGATGGAGGGATTTCAGACCCAAGAAGACCTGAATATTCCATCCCTTGGTTCTATGACGTGCTATTGGGCATGGATTGGTTAGCTTACCATAAGGGAAGATTAAACTGTTATGAGAAAATTTTAGAATGTGAAGATGAAAAAGGAAATACCAGGATCTTGCAAGGTATTCAAAAGTTGGTCTCTGTGAGACAAATATCAACGTTATAACTCAATAAGTTTAGCAGAAAAGGGTGTCCCATGTATGTTATACAAGTGCTAAAATTGACAGAATGTAGTGAGATGAAGGTTGAAGATCACCAAATTCTATGGGAATTTAGAGATGTGTTTCCTGAGGAGGTGCTTGGATTACCTCCGAAAAGAGACCTTAAATTTTCAATTGATCTCATGCCTAGAGTAGTGCCAACATTGAGAGTGACTTACATGATGGGTACACTTGAATTGGTGGAACATAAGATGTAGTTGAAAGAAATTATGGATAAGGGTTACATCAGACAAAGTGTGTCCCCATGGGGAGAATACATCTCGTTTGTAAAGAAGAAAGATGGTACCTTGAGACTATGCATCGATTATAGGAAATTAAAAAAGAAGACCATCAAGAAAAAATACCCTTTGCCTAGAATAGATGATCTCTTTGATCATCTTAAAGGGCCTACAATTTTCTCAAAAATAGATTTGAGATATGAATATCATCAAGTTAGGATTAAATATGAGGACTTCCACAAGACAAAATTTAGGACAAGGTATGGGAACTATGAGTTTGTTGTGGTGCCATTTGGACTTGCAAATGCACTAGATACATTCATGTGTTTGATGAATAGTATTTTAAACAAGTATTTAGACAAGTTTGTCTTAGTATTTGTGGACGAGATTTTGGTGTATTCCAAGAATCAAGAGGAGCATGAAGAACACCTCAGAATGGTGTTACAAGTGTTAAGAGAGAATCAACTGCATTCCAAATTCAACAAGTGAGATTTCTTTAAGAAGAAAATAAAATATATAGGCCATGTAATGTCAGTTGAAGGAGTCACAGTAGACCCTGCAAAGATCAAGGAAATCATGGATTGGCCTGCCCCTAGAAACATGAAATAAGTGAGATCCTTCATGGGATTGGATGAATATTACAGGAGGTTCATCAAAGGATTCTCCAAGATCTAAAATCCCATTAATTAATTACAAAGGAAGGGAAAAAGGTTTGTATGGTCACTAGAGAGAGAATATAGTTTTCAACAATTGAAGAAGTTGTTGACCAATACCTCTGTTTTGAAAATAATAGACCCAGGAAAAGACTTTTTGGTTTGCATAGATGCTTGCAAAGAGGGACTTAGTGAGTTCTCATGCAATAAGGACAAGAGGTTTGTTATGAATCATGGAAGCTAAACGAACATGAGTAGAAGTATGCTACCCACTACCTAGAACTTTTGGCAATTATACATGCATTGAAAACGTGGAGACATTACTTGATCGAGAGGAGATTTATCCTCATTAATGACCATTGTGGTCTAAAGTATTTTTTCGACCATCCAAGGTTTAATGTTAGATAGGCTAGGTGGATGGCACTAATTAGTGAGTTTGAATTCGAAATCAAACATATAAAAGGAAAAGAGAACAAAGTAGTCAACACACTCAACCAAAGAATTCAGACAATACACTTAGAAAAACAAGTGTAGGAGAGTCTGACATTCACCATAGGATTAAGATCCTCTTTCCGAAAGATGATTTCTTCAAACAAGTGAAGTAAAACCAACAACAAGAACCTAAGGAAAATAGGTACGAAGGATATCATCTAAGGGATGAACATATGTTGTTGTACAATAATAAGCTATATGTGCCTAATTCTGAGGCAATTGATTATGAATGAGTTCCATATGAGGCCATATGTAGGTGACCCTGTTACCAGAAAATTGTGACAATAGTTAGGAAACTGTATTATTGGTGTGGGATGAAGCAAGTCATTGCGAAATTTTTGGAATGCCAATAGGTGAAGGTCGAGCACTGACACCCTGCGAGACTATTGCAACCCATACAAATATCAAAATGGAAATGGGAAGCTATTTCCATGGATTTTATCATGGGGTTACCAAAGAAAGTTAAGAAACATGATGCAATTATGGTTGCAGTGGATAAGTTGAGAAAGGCAACTTATTTTATTCCCATAAAGTCTACTTTTAAAGCCACATACATTTCCAATGTTTTCATGAAAGAGATATTCAGGTTGCATGATTTGACTAAAACCATAATCTCAGACATAGATGCTAAGTTCACCTCGAAATTATGGAAAATATTACTAGCAGGTTTAAAAACACAATTGACATTTAACATGGACTACCATCCTCAAACAGATGGTTAAATCAAAAGGGTGAACATAGTGTTAGAAGATATGTTACGAATGCATGTTATGCATCGACCCAAGTAGTGGGAATAATATATACCTTTTGTAGAATTCACATACAATAATGGTTATCAAGAATAATTGAAGATGAGCCCATTTGAGGCTCTATATGGCAGGAAGTGCATAGTTTCGATTAGTTGGGACAATCCAGTGGAAAAAATCACACTTGGACCTGAATTACTTAAGGATATGGAACAATCCATAGTTAAGATAAGGAAAAACCTAAAAAATTGCCCAGGATAGACAAAAGAGGTATGTTGATAACAAGAGAATACCCAAAGAGTTTAAAGTAGGAGACCATGTGTATCTTCAGGTGAAACCCAAGAGGAGTTCCCTAAATGGGGACGTGTGCTAAGTTGGATCCCTGATATTGTGGACCATTTGAAATCCTAGAGAGAATAGGACCAGTAGCATACAAACTTTCTTTACTATAAAATTATGAGACCTGAGAGATCTAGAATTCGATGAGAAAAATAATACTAATGCAATGAATTTTCAAGTAAACAAAGAAGATAGAGATAGAGAAGAATTTACTCCACAAGAATGAATATATTCACAATATATTATAAATTACATTGAGATCAATTCAATATATAGAGAGGAATTGATCTTGCCACTAATAATATCAACTACCACTAAAATAACAAAAGTAGTGCAAAAATAGCTAAAGCACATGCCTAAACCTTTAAAATAGATAACTCACACCTAACATGAGTATGATAGGTTAAAACATGCACTTATCCATAAGTGATTAGCTAAATAAATCTTATCGATAACTAAATAGCTAAATAAAGCAAGTTTATTAAAGACCGGGGATAAATCCCTAAAATCAAGGGACAATTTCATTGATTTAAGGAGGAAGTGCACTCTCCTTCATTTATGGTTTTAAAATTTGCATGGAGGTTGGAAAGGAGTCACTAAGTGGAGTTATAATTAAATAACTCAAGATTAACTCCATGTCATAGGGGACATATCCCTAAACTTAAGGAAAACTCCCTAAAAATAAGGAAAGTGTCTCCTACCCTCTCTAGAAGGTCAAATCAAGTGAGGAAAAATGCATTGGGATGCATTAACCAATTTATAGGTGCCTAAGACAAGTAATACACCAAGGGAAGTTAGGATTATTCTCTAACTCCCCCCCTTAAGCCTAACTGTAGTGACATAATAAGAAAATGTGAGTCGTGGCTACTGGGCCATTTTAGGTACTCAGTATAATAATGAACCCCTCATAAAACGAGGAAAGGGGGAAAATCTCATGGGAAACCACCCCCCCCCCCAAGAGGACATAAAAAAATTCTAAGTAAACTGTGAGAGTCTACCAAGCTGTCTCTACCACAACCAAAAGATGTCGCAAGTCAGATAATTTCTTCTTAGTGAAGGAATTGGTGAATGTCTCTGCAACCTGCTACTCAGTGGGGAAATACTACAGTGAAATCACTCGATCATAAATCATCCCCGAGATGTAATTCATGTGTATCTTTATATCCTTGGTTTTCTATCTCTGAACCAGATCAGTGGATATTTGAATGGTACCCTGGTTGTCACAAAATATGACAGTCGATATCTGATACTAAATCCCAAACTCAGAAAGTAAACCTTGCAACCAAATACACTGTGTGGCGACATTCACTGCTCCCTTGTACTTTGCCTCTGCCGTGGATAAATAAATAAATTCCTACTTCTTGCTTGACCAACAAAGTGGACCAGAACCAAAGCTGAATACATACCCTGAGGTGGAATTGCGTTCTGTTCCATCGCTAGCCCAATCTGAATTTGTGTACCTGACCAAAGATAGAGGACAATCAATTGCATAATAAATACCAAAAATGGGAGTGCCTTTTACATACTAAAGGATTCTATTAGCATATTTCCAATGGAGCTCATGGGGCTCCTACATATGCTTAGAAACAACACTCACTTCATAAGAGATATTAGGACGGGTATGTGTGAGGTACAATAAGCTCCCTACCAACTGCCGATAGAGAGTACTATCTACCAAAGGAGTAGTCACTCCATCCTCCAATCTGACCCCGGAAAGAAAAGGTGAACCAAATGGCTTACACTCTGTCATCTGAAACTTGTCAAGTAGATCTAGTGCATACTTGGTTTGTGCCATCTTGATTCCTGAAGTAGACTATGATACCTCAAGACCAAGAAAATAATTCAACGAACCCATATCACTCATGGAAAATCTATCATGCAAGGCAGTCTTAACCCATGCAATCTATGATAAATCACTCCCTATGATCAGTAATTCATATACGTATATAAAAATCAACAAAATGGATTCATCATGGTGAATCATATAAACATACATATCTTATTTACATCTATGAAATCCCTGAGAAAGAAGAAAATAATCCATTTTTTCATACCAAGCTCGAGGAGCCTGTTTGAGCCCATATAATGATTTATTTAACCTGCATACAATAGAAGAGTCATGAACATACCCCTGTGGCTGATCCATATATATATCCTCCTTCAAATATTTGTGAATAAAATCACTCTTCACATCCATGTGATGGACTTCCCAGTGTCGAGAAGCCACAATGGCCAAAACTAGCCTGATGGAGTCCATTTTTGGAGCTGGTGCAAAAGTATTAGTACAATCAATGCCATGTACCTAAGAGTAACCTTTAGAAACAAGCTAATATTTATAATTACTTATCTCACCATTTTCATCCACATTTGTACGAAATATCCATATGCATTGAACAAGCTTTCTCCTTTCAGAAGTGGAACCAAATCCTAGGTTTGGTTCTCCATGAGAGCACTGCACTCCTCATCCATAACAACTTCCCAGAAGGGGTTTGTATATGAATGTGGATCTGTTGAAAGTTACATATATCAATGTATGGGAATAAAATTCTATGTGGCAGCCAAGGCAGTGGGGGCCTAAAAAAACTGTGATCTACTCCTCCTCGGATCCGTCGGATTGCCAACTAGTTCACCAACATCATGCAAAGTATTTTTGGCCCAAACTGGTAAGGGATATGGAGCATCCATGACCTGATCATCAACCTATTAATATTATCCAAATAAATTCTCATCATCATTATTTGAAGTTCTCGAATGAGCATCAAAACCCTCTTCAATTGTTTCATCCAAAAAATCCCCGGTAGGCTGATCTGAAACTACATGTAGTGGACCCTCTTCGAACTTCACACTTCGCTCAATGAAAAGTGAATCAATATAAGTTTGTAGCAGCCTATAACCTTTGAAACCTTCAGGGTATCCAAAAAATATGCATTCAACACTATGAGGATCTAGTTCCCTTCGTTTATCGGATGGAATATGGGCCCATACACGACAACTAAAAATTATGAAATGAGAGACTTTTGGTTTCTTACTGCACCAGGATTCAAAAGGAGTGAATCCCTTCAAAGATTTGTGAGGAACATGGTTCTAAATGTATTCTGCACAATTTATGGCTTCAGCCCATAGCTTTGGAGCCGATGATTTTGACTGTAGCATGCAATTTTCCATCTCTTTCAATGTCCATTTCTTTCTCTCGACAACACCGTTTTGCTAGGGTGTGTAAGGCACTGTATGTTGGATCTCGATTCCCGCTTTGGAAAAAAATTGCTGCATAGATTTGTTAACATAATCAACTCTATTATCACTATAAAGGATATTAATCCTTCCCTCATAATGATTCTCAACGAGTGCTTTAAATTCTTTAAAATATTGAAAAACTTGAGATTTCAATGTCAAAATATACACCCATGTGAAGCAAGAGTAGTTGTTGATAAAATTGAGTACATACCAATATTTGATGATTGAGGGCTTGGGTAAGGGTCCCATTAAATCACTATGAATCATATGAAGAGGTGAGGATTCCCTCCATGCTTTTCCTTTGTCAAATTTTTGCTCGGGATGCTTACCAGGAATGCAACCCTGACAGATCCCATTGGAAAATTTGATTTGCGACAAACCGATTACCATGTATCCTTTGCTGAGTTGATGCAAGTACCTGTAATTAATATGCCCAAATATATCATTACATAACCTTATCTCTTCATTAGTATGATTCAAAAATTCTCTACATACATATTTGGGAATGAAATGAGAGAAGGAATACAACCAAGAGTGAGGATCTGCAACACCGTGAGCTACTCGAGACCCTATTTTAAAGTCCAAAATCTCCACTGAATCCGGATATAATTTGAACTTTCTTCCAGAACCTGAACGTGTGATTTGATATATGGAAATAAATTTCATGGAAAGAGAGGGGCCATGCAACACATTATCAAAATATCCCCCTTCCAAAGAAATTATGCCTTTACCACATACCTCAACCGGTGTGTTGTCTCCCATGAGAATAGAATGTCTTGTGCACTCTTTGTGTTAAGAACCAAATATCAATATAGCATAGAAAAACCTTAGAACAAGTACTCAACGCCTTGAAAAAGAGACAATTTCAGATCATAAGCCTCTTCGAGGGGGAATCCTCCTCTTACCCCACATAAATGTTCAAGTACAAGGTGATTCCAAATGAAAATGTCTCCTTGGTATATATAGGAGACTAGGAGGTATAGTTACAACTAATGGAATAAAGCCGACATAAA
>JASDQU010213822.1:0-18445 GCA_032191745.1 Picea mariana | reverse complement strand
GATGATCTTGAGTTACAGGAACTAGAAGCCCAGACATCATTTGTTTTAAATGAAGCAGCTGAAACACAACCAACTACCCATCCAGTGGCTGCAACACAAGAACTAGCCACTGATATTGAAATTGAATTACAGGAATCTGAGACCCCGAATGTTGCAGCACCACTCTCCTCAAGCAAAGTAGCTGAAAAACCAGCTCCCCATTCAGTGGCTGAAACACAAGAACCAGCCACTGACATTGACATTGAGATTCAGGAATCAGAGGTTGAGGGTGCTGAAACACTACTCTCCTTACACCAAGAGGCTGAAACACAAGCATCATCTGCCATTCCTGTAGCTTCTCCACAAGAACCATCTCTTGAGGCTATGACTGCCACACAAGAACCAGTCATCTCTCAATCCAAACAAACAATGGTCGATGTCTTGAAAGAAAACGAGTTTTTAAAGTCTCAATTGGAAGCATATCAACAAGAATTAGCCAGGGCAAGGGAAGCATATGAAAAAGAACTAAATTTGTACACCTTAGCCTAAACAACAATCTTGTCAGAGGAGACTACAGAGAGCGTGTGTAAAGAATACATGTGTTGCCAATGTGGCGATGTTTACCATCAGGCAGGCTATAAGGTGATTCAAGTCCCAGTGCCAGGGGAAACCCCTTATCCTTCACCTTTTGAAGTCAAGGAAGAACCTGCTGCAACACAAGAACCAGCAGGCCCTAGCAAGCTCAAGACTAAACTTGCTGCAACACAAGAACCAGCAGGCCCTAGCAAGCTCAAGACTGAACCTGCTGCAACACAAGAACCAGCAGGCCCTAGCAAGCTCAAGACTGAACCTACTGTAACACAAGAACCAGCAGGCCCTCTCAAGCTTAAGACTGAGCCTTGCACTACAACAAAAGAAGCCCATACCTTTGTCAACAAGGCTGTACAGACAGTGCCCATGGAGGAATTTACACCTCCCAACCAGATCAATATCTCCATTTCCAGGGAACAATCTACTCAAACCTTACCACATCCCACTACTTCCAACGCTGAAACACAGACTCAACTATGGGATGAACACACAGAAATACAAAAATGGAAGAAAGAATATGCTGAAACTCAAGCGAAAAACCTGCAAGTGCACAAACAAATCTGGATCAACCATACTTACTCAAATTGGGAAGTATTAGAACAGATACGCCAGGAAGCTCGTGAGCTTAAGAAGAAGAAAAAAGAATTGAAAGGCATATTGGTCCTGGTATTTGATTTGGTGTAGAAGCTACTGGCCACAAGGAAGCCTTCTTGCAACTACTCCTTATTCCTGATGGAGAGACTCACATGGTTTCAGATCAAGTCCATTATAGAAGGTAAACCCCATGAAGTAATACAATCAACAGATTTTATCAAAAATTTTGTAGCTGCCTCTACCAGGGATCAACACCTCCTTTGTGAGGCATACTTCCATAATGAGGCTATTCCAGAAAACAGGTTGCTAAATATAAATCCCCTTGTTGGGGACATTCAAATTCGAGCATTTACTTCCTTTCTCCTCAATCAAATCATTTGGAAAGATGACTTTTTGGCTGCTAAGCACAATGAAGATAATCACCTCCTCTGGATTAGACCAGAACCACAGAGGGCAGCTACCTTTATCTCACAATATTATGAGTTCTTAAAACAACCAGGGGTGACTGAACATGTTCAACAGCTACAATCAAAAGTGCTCCAGGATTGTGAACACATCATCAGATCCATAGAGATTCCTGCCCTCCAGGACAATAACCTGTTTTGGAAGCAATCCACAGAGAAGAGACAATAGCACAATCCTTTTGGTCCTGCCAACCTAGAAGTAGCAATTTCCAAGATACCCAACTACATCCAGTGTGTTAGACATTGTGCTGAAAATTGGATAGGGTACCGGTTTTATTTTCCCAATCTCTGGTTGCCAATAGAAAGGTATCAAGTCAGTTATAAGCTGCCTAAGAAGGTAGAAATAGCAGCATGGCAAAGATTGGAGTAGGTGCAAGGGTTCAGAACGCCGACAGACAGTACCTCCCAGAGTTACAGCTTGAGTAACTTACATGATCACAGTCGGTATCCAGACTCTAATTCAGAGTGAGTTGCTTGAGGACACGCAACACCTTGAGTTGGGGGGGATGTTAGGACCACACAATGTACCTTTTTGCCTATACTTTTTTCCACTATTATACTCTTGATCACCTATATTTAGACTCATACTATCACTTTATCTGATCATCCCAAAGGTATACAACGTCCCTTCTCATTACTATACGTTTAATCTGTTTTGCATAATATTTTACATCACTCTCGTACTTGACCATTGATTAGAAATGCATAAGTGTTCACAACTGTAGATTAGCATTTGAGGCCTATTGCTGAAACACAGAACTGTCCAAGGTCGTTGTTGCTGAAACACAGAACTGATGCTGAAACATGGAGCTGCCTTACAGTCCAAGGTCGCAGATGATGAAACACAGAGCTGCTATACAGTCCGAGGTCGCAAATGCTGAAACACAGAGCTACTATACAGTCCGAGGTCGCAGATGCTGAAACACGGAGCTGCCTTATAGTTCGAGGTCACAGATGCTGAAACACGGAGTTGTTACACAGTCCAAAGTTGCAGATGTTGAAACATAGAGGAAACTGCCAGGACTGACGATGCTGAAACACAAAGGAAGCCGTTACAGTCAGCGGTCAACAAAGCTATAACCGTCGCTCCTACACAAGAATGCCGACATAGTCAGAGCGCAATTCACATGGCTGAAACAGCCCGCGAATTGCGATGCTGAAACAACATCAGCAACAATGGGAAGAAGCTGTTACACCAGTCGTAACAACAATACCTCATTCGGCTCCTGTAATAGCATTCTATTGCGTGAGACTAGGACATCCTATGCTAGTTTAGAAAGTAGATCCGACTAAGGATAGGACTCAGATATGCATTGTAATTATTGTATCGAAGGGATTTCCTCTTTAAATAAGAGGAAATCATCATTCGAAGGATCAAAGTTTTTACGTATTGAAGAAGCTCCAGAGAAGAGGGACGTATTCTATTTTCCAAATTGTAATGTGATATTTTGACAGATGAATAGAAGACTGCTTTGAGTATCCTTCTCTAGCTTCCTTGTTTCAGGGGAATCTTGTGAGAAGGGAGGGCCCACCTTCTTCACAAGATTCACCCATTAGTTTTAGAAGTGTGTTAGTACAATTTCTGTTTATGCTTTGATTTAACTTTTGTTTGCTGAAACACTGCTTTTAATGAATTCTGCTTTGCTGAAACACTACTGACTCTGTCTTAGTTTATTGAATGAAATTCGTAATTCTTTTTATTTAGCAATCTTGTGTAATGATTTTATGAGGCTAACCAGAGACTGGGTTAAAGGTTCCTGCTCAGACAGGAAGGAATCAGAACATCCTGTCCTCTGTATATTTCATTTAATTCTGCAATTGTGCTAGCCAGAGAATTGGGTTAAAGGTTCCTTCTCAGACAGGAAGGAATCAGAACATCCTGTCCTCTGTAGATTTCATTTAATTCTGCAATTGTGCTAGCCAGAGAATTGGGTTAAAGGTTCCTGCTCAGACAGGAAGGAATCAAAACATCCTTTCCTCTGTAGATTTCATTTAATTCTGCAATTGTGCTAGCCAGAGAATTGGGTTAAAGGTTCCTGCTCAGACAAGAAGGAATCAGAACATCCTGTCCTCTGTAGATTTCATTTAATTCTGCAAGTGTGCTAGCCAGGGATCGGGTTAAGGGTTCCTGCTCAGAAAGGAAGGAATCAAAACACCTTGTCTTCTATAGATTTCATTTAATCCTGCAAGTGTGCTAGCCAGGGATCGGGTTAAGGGTTCCTGCTGAGAAAGGAAGGAATCAAAACATCCTGCCCTCTGTAGATTTCCATTATTTCTGCAAGTGTGCTAGCCAGAAACTGGGTGATCCGAAAACGGATCCAGAAGCCTGATAGGGCTTGAAAAATTCTCAAAAATGAAAGTGCTCATAATGTGACGAAACCTGTGTCATTGCGTCCGTCTCGTCTTCCTGATTCCGGTGGTATATTTACTTCGTCAAACAGAGTCCGTATGGAGAAGATATCGCGTTTTGTCCGAAAAGGCAAACAGGCAAAAAAGGGGGATGACTGTGCAGTCCGTATAGGCCACGTGGCACATCCGTACAGCTGACGTGGCACGTCCGTACAGCTGACATGGGCCAAACAGGAGGCGACACATGGCAGACCGTACGGAGGACACGTGGCATCACGAGGACACGACGCATGTCAGGTGATTTTGGCACATTTGGCGTACGATCGGACCAGTTATGAGGTGACACGTATCACCACTCACAGGGTGACACGTGGCAGGATGACGTCATCATGATGACATGGCAGCTGACGCGGAAACTGACTAGGCAGTACGGTAGGGACATGTGGCAGCATGGCAGAGAGACAAATGGCAGTACGGCGGTTGACATGGCACACACGTGGGCCAATCAGGCGTTGACACGTGTCCAGTTTTCATTGGTTGAAAAGGGTGCCACGTGGCCCAATCCTGGGCTACCACATGGCACCCCTTCATTGGTTCATTGGTTTGTAATACAAAACTTGGTTTGGCTCGGCGAGGAATTGAACACGGGACCTCCGGGCAGCAACGACCTAACTACATCGGGCTAGCCACTCGGGCAGTGGGCGGTTCGTGTTATACCAACGGTTTGAATTGAATTTGAATTGGCATAGAGTTATGACTGGCGGGAAAAAGGGCCGGGGCTTAGCCCCAGCCCTCCAGGCCAACATACCACCACATGACCCTTGTATATAACCAAGCCCTCGGCGGTTTTCACGTGACCATTGCACACGCCATGCGACCACGACGGAACCGGGAGTGCGGGGTTACAACCACCAAACGGGCACAACTGCTAGCCCATGATTCCATGCGTCAAGCCACATGACCGGGCGTGATTCGGTTATATGGATAGACTAGCGCGTGGCCATATGATATGGTTTTTCACCAACATGACCGGGTGCTAGCACGAGAATAGGGGCCTGCGCTATGGCGCGTGGCCATATGGTATATCATGTGACCTAAAAAAGGGCGCGCGCGTGGATTTGGGGGGCCTAGCGCCCAATCCAATTGATAAAGTGGGTTTTTGTAACAAAGTTTGGTTTCTTTTGTTTATTATTATGCCATTATTAGCATATTTCTTCCATTTTTAGGGGATATTGGGCATTTTTGGAGGCCAGATTCTTGGAGGAAGTTGGGGATGTGAAACCAACTCCATTGCTATATAAACCAGGCCTGTTTGAGGCCAATGGACAGTCATTCAGAGCAGAGTTATGCTATTGGAAAGCCAAGCCAAAGTCAGTTTGATGAAGGGAAGCCTTTGAGGTGGAAACGTTGTCGGATCGTTTCTGGGAGCTTGGAGCATCAGTTTTGCATGTCGTTTCTTTTGCAGGGTTCTTGAGATCTGGGACAACAAGACCAGATTAGTCTTATAGCCTTTGGGCATTGCTGAGATGTAATTTTGAGCACTTGAGCAGAAATAAAGAAGCCTCCCCCACAGGAAAAAGGCCCGGAGACGTAGGCAAACATTGTGCCGAACTCCGTTATCAACTTGCGTTCTTATGGTTTGTTGTTTATGATTCTTTATCAGATCTGCATATGTGTTTTGAATGTCATAATCCTCTTCTTTCCTCATTCTTTCATTAAATTCTCAAATGGTTAAATTATTCATGCAAGTTTAAAACTCAACCATAATCATTGAAAAGATCCTGCCGGATCACTGGGTTAAGGATCCCTGCTCAGAAAGGAAGGGATCAGACTATCCTGTTCTCTGTAAACCTCAACTTCAAAAGTGTGCTAACAGAAATAGGGCTTAAGGCTCCTGCTTAGAAAGGAAGGAACTAGATAGCCTTGTTCTCTGTCAAATAGAGTTAATTGTTTTCTGCATTACTGTTTTCATGAAAGAGTGTTAGTACTGAAGTCTCTGTTTGAGAGTAAGGGTCCTGTTCTCTAATTGCAGAATAGTTGTTCTTTCCCATTGCAAGTGTTATTCTAATGTAATCCAGGATTCTTAGATTAATCTTTAAGGAATTGCAATAGGGAAGTTACTTTCTTGTGATTTAATTCAGAACTTCAGTTCATTCAAACAAGTGTGATTAGTATAAGTTTCTTTACTACAACACTAAGTTTCTTTTGGAATTGAGCATATATAGTGCGTGGTTATCTTTGAAATAAAAAGACTTCCCTGGGTTGATAATTTATGTATCACTTGATTGTTTGAATCAATTAAGCAATTATAGTGACCAACAGCCGACATCCCATAACCCATTACAAAAATCTTAAATAACGCTTTACAAATCTCGCAAAATCTATGAGATCCGCGATCTCAGCTCCGCCTGGGCGCTCCATCTTCGACCAGCCTGTCGAAGTCCAAAAGTTGTCTAAACCTGACCAAGATTTCCTCAAAACTTGGTCAAGGGACAACAACCTTTTTTGGAGATGATTAAGAATGAGGAATTTAAAAGATACCTTTCTAAAATGCTGTAGCCTGATCTTTCTTTTAATTCCACAGATTCAGTTAACCTTCAAGATGAAAAACCAACAATTATCCTGGGACCTTTGGTAGAAGATAGAGATGATTCTTCCCCTCCTTTCTATACATCATTGAACATTCATGATAAAGTTATGCATAACTGCTTGATGGACTCAGGGCATCTCACAATCTCATGCCTAAAACAATCATGGATGATCTTGGGTTGGAAATTACAAAAACCTACCATGACTTATACTCTTTTGACTCTAGGAAAGTGAAGTATCTTGGGGTTATCAAAGATCTGGTTGTGACCTTGTTTTAGTTGCCAATGAAAATTGTAGTCATGGATATTGTGGTGGCTGATGTCCCCCCTAAGTTTTGGATGCTCTTATCAAGATCTTGGATAAAAATACTAGGGGGAACCTTGCAGATGGACCTTTCCTATGCCACCATTCCTGTGTTTGAGGGAGAACATAGAAGGCTTTACAGGGAGGCTCAATTATTCTACGTCATCAGTGATGAAGCAAATCCCACCAACCATCCTATTTTTTCACTTGATACTAATTTAGGATCCATTATATTGCAACTCACGGATGCTCCTCAACCTCCTATTGAAATCAGAAAAAAACCCATTGCCTCTTGTGAAGAGTCTCTTCCTAATACCTATGTTTGGAAGATGTTTTTTAATGGGGCTTATTCTAAAGAAGGTGTTGGTGTTGGGGTAGTCTTTATTTCCCCTACTAAAGAGATCATTTATTTATCCTACAAGCTTGAATTTGAAATCACAAACAATGTGGCAGAATATGAGGCTCTTGTTTTGGGTTTGAGGGCTTCCAAAGACACGAGGATTGAAGAGCTAGCAGTGTCTGGAGATGCTGAATTAATTTTCCATCAAATAAAAAATATGTATCAAGATAAACACCCTAGGTTAAGGACTTACATAAATGAAGTTTGGGATCTTGTTGATAGTTTCTTCTTAGCTTTTAATATCTCATTTGTTCTAAGAGAGGAGAACACTATGGAAGATTTCTTGGTTGTTTTAGAAATTAATTTCAGAGTTCCTTTGCCCCCTAAACTCAAATACGATGTGGAAGTGAAGTATAGACCCTCTATACCTGACAATGTCAAACATTGCAAGGTTTTTGAGGATGATCTTGAGATAAAAATATTTCTTGAGACTGTGGATGTGTTTTCTGCCTTACATATTGATCAAGATCATGACAATGAAAAAATCCCTCATGCTGATGTTTTTCTGAATAAAATTGTTGACCATCATATTGTTTAGTTGCCTAGTAACCATATTCCAAAAGGACTAGTTCCTTTGGAGATATTGTTTGATAGAAATGATGTTGATATAAAGTTTAAAGGTTCAACTGAAAATGCTAATGTGACTGAATGCAATTTAGGTACAGAGGAGGATCCAAAGTATGTTAAGTTGTCTAGCAGCTTGTCAAAAGAACAAAAGGATGAATATGTTAAGCTCTTAAAGGAGTTTTATGATGTGTTTTCCTGGAAATATGAACATTTGAGAACATATGACACACGCATCATTGAAAATAAGATACCTTTGAAAGAGGAGACCAAGCCATTTAGGCAGAAACTCAAATAGATAAATCCTATGTTGTTGCCTATTATGGAAAAGGAAGTAAAAAATCTTTTGGATGGAAAGATTATCATTCCTTTGAGATACTTTGAATGGGTGGCTAACTTGGTCCTAGTGAGGAAGAAAAATGGGGAAATCAGACTATGTGTTGACTTTAGAAATTTGAATAGAAGCTCCAAGAATGATAATTACCCCTTACCAAAGATGGAGCACATTTTGTAGAGGGTGACAGGTTCATCTAGGATGTCTATGATTGATGGATGTTCTAGCTACAATCAGATCTTTGTCTTGCCTGAATATAGAGAGAATACAACCTTCACTACTCATTGGGGCACATTCATGTATGCCAAAATTCCCTTCGGATTGATGCATGCAGGAGTGACCTTTCGGCGAGAAATGGAAATTGCCTTTATTGGGGAGAAGGAAAAATTTGTAGTCATCTATTTAGATGATATCATAGTGTTCTCACAATTTGATAAAGAACATTATCATCATTTGAAAAAGGTTTTCTTGAAGTGTAGAAAGTTTGGTCTCTCTCTTAATCCTAAAAATTCTTTGTTTTCTATGATGGAGGGGAAGTTTTTGGGGCACATTGTATCAGAAGAAGGGGTAAGAATTGATGCAAGAAGAGTAGAAGCCATCCAGACCTTGTCTCTCCCTAGATCCAAGAAACAATTTTAGTCTTTCTTGGGGAAAATCAATTTTCTAAGAAGGTTCATTTCAAATTTTGTTGAATTGGTAAAGTACATTACAACCATGCTTAGGAAAGGAAATGAGGTCAAATGGACCACTGAATCTCAAGTTTCTTTTGATAAAATAAAAAAGGCCTTGACTGAAGAACCTATGCTCATCAGCCCTGACTACTCAAAGGATATTCTGATATTTTCCTTTTCTTCATTTGACACAATGGTTGATGTTTTATTGCAGAAAAATGCAGTAGGGTTAGAGCATCCTATTTCCTTTATTAGTAGGGAATTACATTCAAATATTGTTGCATATTTCCCTTCAAGATAAATGAAATAGATACTTATCCATCTTGACATAGATGGGAGGAGAAGCAAATGGATTGCCAAAATTTTTGAATTTGACCTTGAAATAAAGCCCACTAAATTGGTGAAATGCCAAGGTTTAGCTAGGTTGTTGGTTGAATCAAATTGCAAATCTTTGGGGGTTAATTTCATAAACATAAACTCAGATAATTAGCAATTTGATTTGGCTGATAAAGGCTCTCATGTCATCCCAAAGTTGGCAGAATGCACTTGGTATAAGGACATCATATATTTTCTGCAAAAGTTGCAGCCTCCTGATGGTTTGGAAAAGAACAAGGTAAGAGATTTGAATCTTAAAGAAATCAGATACTATATTATTGACCAAGTATTGTATTGGAAAGATCCTCTAGGAGTGATTTTGAGATGTCTAGATCTACATGAGACCCACAAGTTCATGACTGATTTTCATGACAGTTTATGTGGGGGCCATCACTTCTGGAGAATCAAAGCCTATAAAATCCTCAGAGATGGNTACTGATGTTTGTAAAAATATTAGATCTTGTGTCAAATGCCAAAATTTTTCTGAAAGGAAACAACTCAAATATTTTCCATTGAAGCATGTGGTAGCTTCATGACCTTTTCAGCAGTGGGGACTAGACTTCATTGGGGAAATCCATTTCGCTTCAAGTAGTCAACATATGTGGATTTTGACTGCCACTGATTACTTCACCAAGTGGATATAAGCCATTCCTACTAGGAATTCCTCCCACAAGGTTATAATTAGTTTTCTTGAGGATATCATGTCAAGATTTGGTTGTCCGAGCAAAATTGTTACTGATAATGTTGCATCTTTCAAAGTTGAACCATTGATCAAGTTCTATGAACAGTATGGGATTACATTGATTCATTATCCTCCTTACTACCCCCAAAGGAATGGATTGGAATATTCCTCTAACAAGAGCCTTATTAAGACCATCAAGAGATTGTTAGAAGACAACAAGAAAGCATGGGACTCAAAGATGAAATTTTCTTTGTGGGTTGATAGAGTTACAACAAAGAGATCACTTAGTCTCTCTCCATTTCATCTTGTGTATGGGGTTGAGGCTATCTTTCCTACTCATCATGCCTTGCCCATGGAAAAATTCTTCCAGGACTACCAAGGAAAACCTGATGATATGATTAGAAGGATACAAAAACTGGTAGAAGTGAAACAAACTAGGGAGCAACTACTAGACAAAGCACAGGACCATCAACAAAATATCAAGCAAGCCTTTGACAAGAAGATAAGAAAATAATATTTCTAGCTGGGAGATCTAGTGCTCAAGTGGGATGCACCCAATAAAGACAAAGGAAAACATGGTAAATTTGAAGCCTTGTGGATTGGTCCCTTTAATATTTCCGAGTTATTTTCAAATAACACTTATAAGTTGTAGAATTTGGAGGATTCCAAAGGTTTTGGTGGCCCTGTCAATGGGCACTTTCTGAAAAAGTATTTTTTTTAAGCCATGAGTGGCTTTCCATTAATTGTAAATATCATTTTTTTTTCTTTCTGATTTAATAAGTGACCCAATATCCCTAGGATAAGGCACTGAAGTTGCTTGTTCTTGGCAGAACATAGGGAGCATGACATCCCCTGTGGAGCCAATGTTATCACATGAAGTTGTCTTGGGTGTTTTATCCTTTATGTTTTAATTTTTATCCTTTAGTCTTTAAGTTTTCTTTATTTTTATTTTTGTGATTTTCTTAGGTTAGTATAAAATAATAAAGGCTTGGGTTTTGGCTCACTTTTTGGCCCACACATATGATTTTAGCCTAGCTTCATTTTTTGGTTCATGTCTTTGACTCACCTTTTGACTTGGCACTAAGCATAATCGACCCCATGATCCTAATGACCTGACATATCACTTCATCCACTCATGCTCTTTATCCTTTCCATGTTGTCCCTATGTCTGTTATGTCTGTCAAATCAAATTTTGAAAAGGGCGCTGCCAACTCACTTGGATTTTTTATAGAGAACCTTTGTCCTATGCTCCTTTACCATAATTCACCATAATTAGGTGATGTCATATATCACATTGTTGTCAACGCCCTTGTTTTTTAAAAGGAATATTTGAGATTTGGTTGTTTATGAGCCTACGAACTGTTTATCAATTTGAATTTTTATCCCAAGCTCGGTGCTACTGAAATCACTAGTTCAGACAAGCTGCAGATTATGCTACAAGATTGATTGGTAGAGTTGAATTGAAGGCTAAGGTGGATGTAGAAGCTCCATAACCTGTTGCAGATCTTCCATCATCAGCCATGACCTCCAGGTATTCCGTGATTCCTTTCAATTGCACCGAAAAGTCTTAAGATATCCCTTCCTCATCTTTTGGTAGTGCCTGGTGCTTCAGACTGCATCCTCTCTCATCCATTTTCATCTGTAGCTCTTCTTCCACAGACTTCATAGCCATTTTCCAACTGAATTTCACCTATACTAGAGGTCAAGACATTTTTCTTATGAATCTTGAATTCTCATTCATTCACTTGGATATTGTGCCCACACTACGCTACAAAAAGTCGCTTCCTAAACTACACTACAAATCCCCTGTCTCAGTGCTGCATTTTTCTTTGGAGTTATCAGTGCCATTTTATGTATTCACAAAGATTTATGCATTAGCCTCTTTTATTCATTGTTTCATGCTTCGTTTTATCTCAAAATATGCTGGCAGTGAGGATAATAGTAATACATACCCATTAAAATCTTTGATTACCATTGTATGGTGGCATAAAAATGAGAATTACATCCCTTCATACCTTTCCTCAGAGTTTCTTTCTCTCAATTTTAAAAGAAAATCCAATAAACCAGTCTATTTTTAATTCAAATTGATTGGAGGAAAATCCTTGAGAGATAGCAACCATTAGCTACTTTCAATTCTCATTGATATTTTCCTCTGTTTATTACCCCTCATTACATCATAGCCTTTGATCCCCTATTTAATCCATGGACACACCTCAAAGGAAGAACTCTCACAAGGGAGGGAGTGTGGTCAGGACTAAACCTTCTGACATGCACCTGTTTGATGCTGAGCCAATGGTCAGGGAGGCTTTCCAAGGGGTTGGATGCCTCTCTTTTTTTCAAAACATGCAGAGGGGACACCCTAAAGTAGTAACACAATTTTCATTACACTTTGATGGCATTAATACCAAGGTGGAAAACCTTGAGTTATTTGAGTCCTCTATTGCAATAGCCACTAGGATACCTAATACTGATGAGAGGTGGTTCAATTCCATGATCCTTAATGCTACCTTTTCCTCAAGGAAAATTTATTTAAGGGAGTACATGGGAGCCACCTATTTGAAGGATTTGATAAAATGATGAAGATCATCCAGATATATTTTACATGCGAGGGAAGGTTTAACATGTTATACCAGTATCATATAAGACTCTTTCTACATCTTTCACTAGTAAGGATGTGATGAATATCCCTTTTTATATTTTGAGGAGCATGGGAAATATGTTTGATAGAGTCCAAGCCAAGTCCAAGGTTGTGGACACTAGTGTCTTTCACTCTGGGTTGATCAAGATGTTGGTGATGGAAGAGTTGAAGAAAATGAACATTCTTTGGGAACATTTCATTATCTCTGCTCATATGTAGTTAGATATAGCCTCTACCCCTCAATCTAGGATTCATAGCCCTTTTCCATCTAGTAGTGTTTCCCCAACAAGAACAAGAAGGAAGAAAAAAAGAAAACCCACTACTCAAGACAAAGAAATCCCCAAGGAAATTGAAGAAGAAGAGAGGAAGGTTCATCACTCTCCAAAGAGAGATTTTTCACCTCCTCCTGCACCTGAATTGGAAGAAGTCCCTTCATCCACCAAAACCACAGCCAAGAGGGGAAGGAAGTTGAGTTTCCCTTCACCTATTCCAGTAGCTAAGATCAGAATCAGGAAGCCTTTTACTAGATCATCAGCCCTCAAGGAAGTTGTTGAAGTAGAATTCTTACCTAAGGCTTTAGTTCCAAGGAAAGAAAAAGATAAGGGAAAAGGAATTGAGAATCCTATTGAGGTGATATATAGAGCTTCTATTCAATATAAATATAAAGGTAAAGACACTAAGAAACCTATTGAGGTGATCAAAATCATCACTCCACCTAGTAATCCCACTTTCAAAAGATTGATCAGACAGCTCGGGGAGGCTAGGAAAGAAGTTGCTCGTTTGAAGGAAGAAAGTTTGACTGAGAAGAAAGATGAAGGAGATCATGGACATGTACAGTGAAACCCTTGATCTGGAAAGGTTTTTATCAAGAAAATCCCTGCCTCTCCATAGGCAACTTAAGACCCTCTACAGGAAAAGAAAAAGCTTTCAGTCCCAAAACAAAAAGCTCAAAGAGAAATTGCATCATTTCAAGGATGAATTGGCCCATAGGAAATTAGATGTTTTGGTACAAGCTGCAATAGAAAGAGATGAAGCTGCAGTCAAGAGGAGTATCCATGCAAAAGAAAATTATGTTTCTATGACATAGGGAAGTTATCCTGCAACAAGGAGGAGTGCTAGATTGATGAAGTAGTTGGGGGGTGACATATCCATTTTTGTGGGTGATCTCTTTTTTCAAGTGTGAAATGATCAAGGAAGTATAATTTTTCCACCTATATATCCATCTACAGGCTCCTAGTCCATCAACTAAGTTTTTGTGTTTTTGAAGGATTGGTTTCATCACACAGAAAAAACACAGAGATTATGTAGCGTTGTTGCGCTATAGAATCGTCTATACATTATGTTATGCAATTGTGCTACCTAAGGCACTACGAAGTCTCCTAGACAAACTTAACATGGTTCTACCGAATTTGCAGAACTATTTCAGGAGTGGTGCTATCGAATCTGTAGAACTGTTACACAGGAGTGGCGCTACCAAATCTGCAGAGTTATTTCAGGAGGGGCACTATGGAAATTGCATAGTCATTAAACAGGACTAGCGCTACGGAAACTGCAGACCTATTTTAGGAGTGGCTCTACGAAATATGTAGAGATATTTTAGAGGAAGTGCTACAAAATCTGTAGATTTGTTTTTCAAAAGGCACTATAGAGTGGCACTACGAACCGGCCCTTGCATTCAAAGGTTCGAATGCATGACTCCTTCTTGATTGTTGATGATGTGGGGAGAAGCAAGGATCACAGGTGGCAACTTGGAAGCAACATACGACCATTGGAGGACACTTGGCACTAAAAAATAATGTGCCTAAGCTAGAATACATGCCTTTTAATTCTTTTTGGAGTGGTTTCCAACATGGCTCCTAAATTGTAACATTTTGTTAATAAATGTTAACACAGGTGTTAGAATTTTAGTTGTTTTGGAGAATCCTAGGATATGAGGGACAACTCTCACCTATAGCTATTTCCTTTCCTCTTTTTATTATAAATACATCTTCTAAATGATTAGAGAGGTTCGAATGGTTGAGTAGGGATCCTTGATTGTAATATTTTTTGACTAAGTAAGTTATTCTCTAGTTATGTATTGGACTTGAGAAATTTTGATTAATAGAAGTCAGTTTCTTTTTATATCATCTTGTTGTCTCTTATACTGAAGTACTCATGATTGGATGATCCATATGAGATGTTGTGGTTGTGTTATGATGAATGCTTGATTATAATACTGCTATGATGTTCTTCAATGTTCTTAAACTTTAAGTTCAAGAAGTTCTTGTGGTTGAGGTTTTCTTCCCTTGGCTGCTTGAAGACCTGAGGTCAATAGAATACCTTTACACCTTCCTCACCAAGTCTTCCTCCTATTCACTTTTACTCCAAATCACTGAGTGAATTTAATTAAGACATAATTTTCTTATGCATGCTAGCCCAGATTTCTGAGTTAAAACATTCTTATTCTAAGTTTTGTCCATTTGACCTTTAATTACTCAATTACATTTACAAATATTTTGATGGGTATTGGGCTTATCCTCTTGTAATCTGAGGGTGATTCTCAGTGATAACACCTCCCCCTGTTGTCTCATTACATTGTTCCACCGTGCCATGGATGGATCATGAGGTCCTCTAGGAATGATCTCAACTCTAGGTCCCAATCCTGGAACCCACTCGAAGAAAGAGATGCACAAGATAGAGGCAAACCCAAAGTTCCTCTTGTCACCCTCTTTTCACTCTGTCAACGGGTTCTTCATATTAGCCAGTAGTGAGGTGCACCAATCATACACCATGGGTCTCAAAAAATCTACATAATAGAACATGAGCAGCCTCGATGCCTGGTGAAACAAAGCCGATCATGTGATCCTGGTCAAAATGAGGAAAACAATCTTGAGGCTGAGATTGTTTATCGCTCAGATGGGGAGTTGACTCCCAACCTTCTCGGTCCCTACTATATAGTGAGCATCTATGTACTCCTATATATTCATACCTCTCTCATCTCTCCAGGCTTTGAGGTTCACCACCTCACCCTGACGCGATAACCTAGTCAAAAAGTATATATCCTCGACTTCAATCCTCAATGGTTGCCCATTGAGGTTCAATCTCTCACTGTTAGGATCCCAGTAATCCACTAGAAACTCAAGAAAACTCACCTGGGCCATCATCCCTTTGAGTGACCAAAATTTATACAACCTGCATCATTTCAAGGCCATTAATTGCGCCCGTAGATCTCTTTCCACAACAACATCTACCTCCTTGTGTTCCCTTTCCCTCCATTTTACCACCATCCTGCCAAGGAAACATCACTTTTTGTGTTAGCAACCATAAAAAACCTTATTTACGGACTTGTACATGGGTTGAAACATTACAAGTCACATATAGGTCTTAGTACACATAGCTTGTATTTCACACAGTCATGTATAACCTCACGTATACATGACTCGATGAGTGGTAGCCTACATACACCGAAATAACCAATTTGTGCCTTAATTAACTCAAATTTTGAAACCTAAATTAAAAATGTAATCCACCAGAAAGGAAGAGGAGGGGAAGAGGAATTACCTGGTCTAGATGGTCTTTGATTCCGTCACCTGATGTTCCCACAATCACCAGTTGAAGATCGGAGGTAATTTGGTTCAATTTTCACTATTTGGGTAAAAAGTCAAAATGACATAGTAAATTTTGGTTTTTGTTACTATTTATAACAGTTTTTACCCACTTTCTATAGTTTAGAATCGTATTTTCTCCTAATGGACTAATACAGCAATGGATTGAGTTGGTTTTTGTAGTTTTCACTAGATATTCTTACGGTTTTTAGTGTTATGTTGACCGTTCGTAACTACGGGCAGGTATTTTCATTACCCAACATATAGGATAGGTATCCATTGCATCAGGCACATTTGCATTGTCCTATAACTGTCACTCATATGCCTTAGGTACGAACCCATTTGTTGCGGTACAAAACCCTTCATTTTCTACAAGACGTGTCATTATCAAGTGGTAGAGACTTACCAAACATGGGTACCCTAGTTAGATCCTCTTCTCCATTTGGTGCCCATGCCGATATTTTTCCATACGACCATGAGTCCCTTATAGATAATAAATGAATTTATGTCAAGCCTCATTTCTCACTCATAAACATGCTAACCTATACCTAGAGGACTCCCAATCGATTTTGATTTAAGCTCTTTTTCGACTCGTTTTCAAAAAGCGAAAAGCTTGCCGAGTGAAATTGTCTCTTTCACACTTGTAAATTGGATTTGAAAGGACGTATATTTGGTACAAGCTTATCCCTTTTTCAAACCAAGTAGACTAAGATTACAAAAAAGGAAATTTTTTGGTGGTAAGTTGTGATCGCATCTCATGCCCTTGCTTGCAGTATTGAGCCTATAGTCGGTTCTCGCTTTACGTAATAAATCATTTGCCTCAGCATTTTTTCATCCTCAACTAAGCAGAGCCTCATTTATATCCTTCGTAATTTGACACCCTATACCTAGGAGGGAACATTCCCCTGAGTGTCCATCTCCTGCATGCATCTCCTTGCATTGAGCATAGTTATGTTCCACTGCTGGAACTAGTTTTTCTTACTTGCGACACTCGTTTCCTCCTCTGTATCATAACATTCATTTGACTATGAAAAAACAAAAAAATATGAGCGGGAAGGGAGTATTATATTGTATTGGCAGAAGTCGTGTCTCCTTTGAACATAGCAAAAAGTTATTGAGTCCATTTTTCATCATAATTTTGGTTTTAGCATGGCCTTAGGAAACTAAGCTCATTATAGAGAGTTTTCTCCCATGAATAGTTACTTTTCCAGTCCCTATGGAGAATTTGATTGATGCCTCCTACATCTCATGGTTTCACGATTGATTCCATATGTCTCATGATCTTGTTAAAAGGATGTCTATAAACCTGTGTATGCCATTCCTCAGAACTCTTGACTTTCCATGTCGGCCATACCCTCAGTTTGTCTCAGAATCACATTATATTGTAGTCTTATCACACACCCTATTCCTACTTTCATCATTGGTAGGTAACCTTGAACCCCACAATCGAGATTTCATAATTGGTCATTGAATAGGTGGTCTCCCTTGTGTTCGACGGCAAGACATATATTCACACATTGGGATTTGTGCAGTGTCTTCGATGCCTTTAGCCTTATTGGTGGTTTCCTCACCTTTATCAACAGTTTTCTTCATTATCTGATATTCAAAGGGTCTTTTTTGTGTACTGCTTGCACTTGACACACGTTCTTATTGTTCTTATCTGTGCTCTTAGCTAGAAGATCTTCTCTCTTTCTCTCTCTCTCTCTGATTCCCTTCCCTATTCACCCAGCTGTAGTGTTGATCTCCACACCTAGTTGAAGATCTTACAACACAGACTTTCCTCACTGCTCAATACTTCTCTCTCTTACAACGATAATCACTCATAACAATAACACACTTTGAGCTCTTCACTGAACCCTCTTCCCTCATCTAGGTTCATATTTATCCATTACAATGACTCACCAACAACCTTAGGCTGAAACCTAAGTGTGAAAACCCTAGATACCAAAACCCTAGGTGTCTAAAACCCTAGGTCAACTTGACATTCATTTTCAAGGCTTCGCCAGCCTGTCTTTCCTTCCTTCTCACGCGATGCTCCAAATCATCGAACGATGGATTTTTCTGCTTGCTAAGTTGTCCACGATCTATCTTCCTTGCTGATCTATCATCCTCAATCTCCTCATCCAACAGATTTATTTCTCTTACTTAGTGTTAGGCGAAATATATGTCGTTATAATAACGTTGTAGTACTTGCCCAACCATTTAATTGTCAACCCAGGGTACGTAGACTGACGAAGCACACGCACTGTATATGCAGGACTGAAGTAGAACTAATCTAATTTAATCTATGTTGCTGAAATCAAACTGATCTAAGAAAGCATTGAAACA